>OX122884.1:10248146-10558146 GCA_944738645.1 Eristalinus sepulchralis
AATCGCAAGCCCAACAAAGAAGAGGAGAGAAGGAGCAAAATCAATCATTTGATAATAATCCTAAACAGATCAATGCAATTGAAGATAGTTTTCGAAAAGAGGAAGAAAAGACTTGGAACTGGGGCCGTCTTGAGCAAGCAAACCAAGAACTTAATAGTTTGACAATTGATGACCAATTTCAAAACTCTCAACAACCCCCTCTGCAAAAACAAGCAGAAAGCCAAGCTTCTTTTCCACCTATCACTAAAACAGAAAGTGCTACAACACCGCCTCTAGAGACCAAGCCGTCGGGCATTCAAACTGTGACAATTGCACCGCAGCATCAAACAATAAATTCCACTTCAGTCGGCTTAAAACCTTCAAACCTTCCACTAAATGACACCACGCAAAGTACAGATGGGTTACAAAACGGTAGTAACATCCCAAGTCCTGTTTATGTTTCCCAAGCTAAACCAGTTTCGAAACCACCAAGGCAGTACGCCAGTCTTATTGGAAATTCAAGTGATGGTGTTAATGCTCTTGGTCGCCCTCCAACTCCTCCACATGCCTTTCAAAACCGGACAGAGCCACAATTATCTTCCAGCTCTGAGATTATGTCACCAAGTACAACTGCCACATTACCACCGCCTATGACAGCGCCCTCGCAATCGAATTCTGCAATGCAAAATCCTTTTAAGAGAACTGGAATAATTAACCCTCATCGTGCAAATATTATTGCATCACCATTGAGTTCGGAACAACCTAATTTGGTACTCCCACCTGCGCAGTTTTATGCAAATCCACCACCACCACCCCAGGACTTTGCGAATCCATCCGTGGAAAATCATGAGGTCATTGCTCCAGACAATTCGGAAGTATTAGAGGAAAATCAGGAGATTGCCCCTAATAATGATCGAAACGAATACCTTCAAACAAGCCATCTCTCTGAAATTGGAAGTCATGTTGATCCCTTGTTTAACGTCGAAATACAGGAGTCAAATAATGAGCCTGACAATTTTCCACCCCCAGGCCTTTCACGACTTGTACTAGGACAACCGGAGAATGAATCACGTCAGATTTTAGGTACAGAGACCGATAATAATTTGAACATCGAACGACAAGCTGATGGTGAAGACACGGACCCGTCGCAGCAAAGAACTATTTTTATGCCATCCACCGAAAACCAAGGCAATGCTTCAAATCAAATTGATATAACAACTGACAGGAACTTGTATCTCGTACCAGGAGAGAGCGACGTTAATGAACAACGAGTAGTGACTGGTACAGATAAAGGCTTATCGACGGTTGTAGCTTCACCGGCACATCAAGGCGAACAACGAGAAGTTGAACTCGACGGAGAAAATATTGAAGACCAACACCAATTAGTGACCCCTCCACAACCAATATCCCATTCGCATCGACCAGTTAGTCCGACACCTGCGAATCGCGATACTCCATTGGACGGTGCAAGCAGTTTTGTTCGACAGGTTCAAGGAAGTAAACATGCAGGTCATGAATCTGAATCAAATCTGGGTCTCGAAATAAGTATAAAAGATCTATCAAATGTTTCTACGGGAAACGATGACAGTGATCAGCGTGAACGTTGTTACGGCAAATCACGCCGTTCTACGGGGGATGATGTAAAAAAACGCCGTCAAGTAAATGACCCGAAAGAAAAACGTTATGAGAGCGAGGACTCTGAGCTCTCTAGTGAAAGAGAGCGTCGTCGATACAGAGAATCAAGCGTTCGTAGCGACCGTGACCGGGACAGTAAAGATCGTAAAAAGCGTGACAAACGCGACAAAGACATCGGTGGCGACCGTGAAAGAGATCGTTACAGAGGCGATGAACACGAAAATCGGTATCGCCCGGCATATTATCGCGATCGAAATGCAAAAGATGATCGAGGCAGTCGTTACGGAAGTGGACGTTATGATCCGGATTCAAAATACGAAACAGAAAGTTCTGCCCGTCACGACCGCCGTAGAAGAGATGATCGTAATTTTAGAGGTGAAAGACCTGACCGAGATGCGTACGAGGATTATCGTAGATATCGTAAGTATGACGCACGAGGAGAACGTGATAACTACGAGAGAAGAGGTGGACTCCGGTCGGATGGTGACAGAGGTCGTGGTGATAGAGAATACCGTGAGGAGCGCGATGGACGCAGGCATAAAGAGCATCGTGAGAAAACACGTACCGAATATGAAGAATATCGCAAAACAAGCAGTCGGAATGCTCGTGAGAGTGATATTGAAAAAGATTCTCGACTTCGCGATAAAGATCCTCGATATGTACTTCATGGTATGTACAGTGGTTATCCTTCATATGGATATGATCCATATGCAGCATATTACTACGAACAGATGGTACGTACGAATCCACAAGCATATTCGGAGTGGTATAAGAAGTATTACGCTCAGTCACAGCCATCAGAATCGATTACAAATGACGGGCGAGAGTCTGTGCATTCAGGTCGTAGCTCAGCAAACAATGATAAAGACCGGTAAGTTTTTTAGTTACACTAACTAATGAGGTTGTGGTTTTAAAATTATCATAGGTTTATGTAAAACTATGTACATCACATAATTTGTTTGTTTTATTTTCAAATTTTATTGTATATATTATATTTCATTTTAAAACGATTTTTCGATCAGTGTTTGGGATACTTTATTGCCGTAGGACTTTCGAGAACCGTTTAAAGCCGCTTTCTTTTACGGACTTTATTCTTTTTTCTATTCAAAATATGGTTATCTTCCCTACTATGACATCAGCTAGTTCGTGTAGGCTGCTGTAGAAGTGTTCCTCTACCGTTGCCGTTTTATCTGCAGATCTTTTAAAATGATATTAAGATAGGCTAAATTAAACCATTTAAAATTGCAAAATGAAAAACTTCGCATTTTTACGGTACAATATTTTTCGAGTTGTTGATAACACTCAAAAAGCGATACTATACTAGTGAGGGAGCAATAGTGTCATGTTTCCTTAAGGGGATTTGTACCACTCAATACATTTATTTTATTTTATTTTGGATTTAGGAATAAATGTTTTTATTTTATAAAAATATTATGTTTTTCTTTATTAAGCTAGTTCTTGGATAAAATTAAATTATTGGTGGCCAAGTAGGATATCATTTCTCTCTTCTTTTTGCAAGCCTTAAAGAAATAATATAAAACTACAAACAACGCTTAACGCGAAGGCATGATCAAATTTTCACATTACGACACATTCTAGTAAAAGCTCAGGAGATCACTCACCACCTGTTCGTCAATATCAGGGCCTATGGCGGCGTGCATATGACCGAGCTACAGATTGCTTTGTTTAAATTTGGCATTCCTTTCAAACTCTTTGAGTTGTGTAGAATGACGATAGAGAATTCTTGCTGCTTCATCAAAGTTGGGAATGAACCCACCGAGACATTAAATTTAAAAAAGCTTTCAGACAAGGTGAGGCGCTTTCACGTGAATTTTTTAACAGTATTCTTAAGAAGACCCGTATTATTATCAGCATATATAGGCAACAATGGTGTGTTTGGTCGTACACATCGAACCGTCACTAAAACGTTTGCTGGTGTTGCAACGGGCTTAGCGGCGAACCGGGACAAAACTAAAATATTTTTTATGTCCTCATAAAAAATGGAGGACTCGACCAGAACTAAAGCGAGGGACTTTGTCTACCTTAACTCCCAAGTAAATAGCATGAACAACGTGATTTCTAACAAAACTGCGAAATGAGAGAAAATTTATGACGATAGGTCTTTTTTGCGTGAAATGTAAATATTTTTTGTACACAATTTATTTGTGGTGATCACGGAATGGTTTTTAGGTATGCAAGCAAAGCCTCGCGTAGTAAGTTTCATCTGTCAAATCGAATAACAAATAAAAAAGGACGAACAATGTTTACAAGGTGTTCAGCACACCTTATTTTCCTTACAACAGTCAATAGCAGTCACAATAAAAAAAAAAAACAGAATAAGACCGAAGACTTATCTGGCGACTCTTTTCGCAAGAACATACAGAATGCCCTCGTACATTGCAAGAAAAATCGTTTATTTGTAATATGTTCCAAGCACTTACCATAAATATATTTCATTTCCTTTTTTTTACAATAAACGTACATTTATACATCTTCGTATACCTGTACATATGAAAACTCATATCATTTTTAAAACTTCACAAAAATTATATATTGTACTTATACGACTTACTTTGCAAAGCAAGCTTTCCATCATTAATAAGTAAATATATTAGTTTGAATCATTGGTATCTGTTTCTACGTTTATGTTGTTTTGGGGTCTGAATTTTTTATGACCCCACTGGTTTCCCGAATATACTAACTTTATTTGTTAACCCTCAATTATCACAAACACACATACACTATATATCTATATTTTTAATGTTAACAGTTTTAGTAGTTAGAAAAGTAGTTATATTAATATGAAGTTTAAAATTTGTAAAGTTTACATATATAATATGCATTTATATATTTATTTAATACAAAATATGTTTTAATAAAATTTAATACAATGAGTGTAATGTGCAAAAATTATGTATACACATATATATTCGCTAAAAATACAACCAATATAGATATTCTGCGCAACATCACCAACACATTCCCTTCACGAACGACTATCACGGACATTTTATGCAATCAGAATCTTTGAATACAACCATTTCATCTTCAATGAACTCAACACTGATTGAATCACATCAACGAAAACAAGGAAATAGTGTCTTAAAAGGCGGATCTCAGGATAATTCAATGCCTGGAGCCGTGTACTATGCACCAACTGCAAGAACCTACTATACTCGAAGCGAATACTCAGACTTAAGGTGGTTACAAGTCATTTTATTAAGTTTCAAATTGAGAAATTATATCTTAGATGTTTTTTTTCTTGTTATATGCTTTTTTGAAAAAGTAACTTTATTTTTATTTTAAATTATAAATCTAAATTAAAAAGAAAATTTGTCACTCCCTCTTTGAGTAAAGTATACAAATTTCATTTACTCTGAAATCCACATCTATTCATAAGAATCGATCAGAGTAACATAAATACCTATGTTTAGATTTAACAAAAAAGAAGCGGATCAAAACCATTTCTAGTATGCTCGATGCCATAATTTTTGCTCTAAGTGTTAACCGTTCTGAAAAGTAAAGCGTTAAAATACTAGTGCTGAAATAAACTAATAAAATTCGCTTATACTTTTCTTAGGTTAACAACTTGAAATAAAAATTAAACGTGAGGTATATTATCTTAAGGAAATAAATATGAACCCAGTCTACTTTCATATTTCTACATTTCGGTTAAACGATGCACTTCACAATACATTAATAACAAATAAGACACACATACATTTGTATATATAAATTCGTTTAATATAAATACGAGGGAGGTACATTTTCTTAAATTCTCATTTGCATACATTCATTTATTTTCGCTACTTTGCTTCTTTTTCATTGTAATATTTTCATGACGTGTGTTTTATGCGTATCGATGCTTTAGTTTTAGGTTTTTCCAAGTCCTACATAAAAATTAATTTGTACTTTTTTTCTTATTTTAAATATAGAGATGATAATTTATCGTTAAATCTAACCGATGTAGCAAATAAAAAACATCAGCCAGATCCACAACGACTCACTCCACTTAAATTTCCGAACGAACATCCAGTCATTTCATTAGGTCCTGGTGTGATGGTTGCTGTAAAGGCAAAATATTCTCAAAATGGAATTTCTAATGTTGTGAAAATATTCAAAATGGGTGTTAACGATTCTACGAATAAGTTATTTCAATCATTTCCTGGCCCATTAGTTCGCGGATTAACACATAAGAAAACCATAATAGAATTTTGCGAAGAACAAATACGTTTGGGACCATTTGCTAGTTATTCTAGTTCGAGACAGAATTCAGCTAATAATTTACAGGCATTCTGTGAAACATACAAATCATCGTATACTTTATTATGGAACTTATTAATTCTACTACTGCGTCAGAACGGAGTAAGTAAACGAACATACATGGAAAAATATCCAAATTTATGCATTATTATTTTTAGATGGTAGTTGGTACAGATATCGCAGAGCTGTTAATGAAAAATCAACAACAATTTCCATATGAAACCAATCAAATGTCTTCGGTGTCGTCTTCAATTCCTCCAAATTCGGATGAACTAAAGAAATCTAATGACGTCACATCTAATCATTCTGAACAAGAAGTTGACGCTGTCATAAACGAAGACCAAGACGAATCAGATAATAGCCCAGACAGACAGATAGAGTCCAAAACGCCTGCATTAACTGAAGTGGAAATAACGGACAAGTTTAGGTATCATTTACTTTATGGAAATGTTAACGAAGCCTTAGAATGGGCGACAGATAATAATCTGTGGGGCCATGCCTTGTTTTTGGCCTCAAAAATGGATAGAAGATCGCATGCAAATGTTATGATGAAATTCGCAAATAAGTTGTCACTAAATGATCCATTGCAAACACTTTATCAATTAATGAGCGGCAGGACTCCATCAAGTGTAACAAGTGTTCAGGATGAAAGATGGGGTGATTGGCGCCCACACTTGGCAATGATTTTGTCAAATACATCACAAAAGCCGGAGCTGGATAGAAAAGCGATTACAACATTAGGAGATTCACTTTTAAACCGTGGCGATATTTATGCAGCACATTTCTGTTATTTAATGGCGCAAGTTGGTTTTAGCAAATATCCACATGAGCAAGGCGAAACAATGATGATGCATAATTCAGTTAGGTACGTACATTCATTCATACATTTAGAACGTGTCCGATGACAGTGTGTCATAATTAGCACACAAATATAAGGTGTTTCATTATTTTTTTTTAATTTTAAACAATAACAATATTATTGCTTCATATGATAGGATATAGATATAGATATCATGTAACATACTACCATTTCACTTTCTATTCTTAGACTGGTTTTACTAGGATCTTCCCATCATAAAGAATATGAGGAATTTGCCACAAATGAATCTATTATGATGACAGAGGTGTATGAATATGCGTGTTCACTGAATGATGAAAAGTTTTCACTAGTTGAATTCCAGGTTTGATAAAGAAAAAAAAACTGAAATCAAATAATTATACATATATTTTTATGCAGCCTTTCAAGTTTTTACTCGCAACAAGAATGCTGGATTATGGACATCAACTAAAATGTTTGATGTATATGGAACAAATTTCTATGCATATTCAACGTGATCCTTCAAAGTACAGTCCTATGTTTATAAATCAGGTAAATGATAATTTAATAGAGCATAACTCTATACTTATTTTAAATTAAAGGTGTATGAGCTTGCTGATCGACTGAAATACTATGACCCTGTGGTTGAAAAATCTATGGATGAAATACAACAAGATGGAAGTTCTAATTACACGTATGGAGCACCATTTGAGGAACAGAAATGGCTTCAAACGTTGCGTTCCTTAGCCGCTCAAAACGAGGTATATTAGTGGCATTTAAAATATTATTTTCATATTAAATCTAAAATTGTTGAAATTTTATTTAGCATACGAAACCTTTCCAAGACCTTAAGGATCAACAAAACACTCAAGTTATTGATCAGCAGTTCTCTGAAATTACTCGACAGTGTAACGAGCTGAATTTACCTTATAGTAATAATGATAACACTGGATATGATGACCAGATTCGAGCAGGGGGAGTAGAAACGCAAAACAAAACGGTTGCAGAAAATATGAATCACGTTATGCCCACACATGAACAACAGTATACCCATTTGTACAACCAGAGCGATGCATTTCACATGCAACCATCGGCTGGGTCTGGAGAACCTGTATATTATGGCAATGAATATCAATCATCGCAATTAGTGCAGCAACCAAATCAAACCACAGATTCTCAACAGCAAATGCAATATGACCCGCAAACAAACCCAGAATACGTACAAACGAACGACGATCAGCAACTGATGTATGGGCAATGGAGTGGACAAACAGTAATGAATAATGAAGAGGTACGTTAAAATGTTGTTTTTTTTTAGTTTATATAAGCCATAAACAATTTGAAAGGGCAAGAACGAAATCATTATTTCCGATTAAATATATATGTCATCTTTTCGAAATATACTTCAAGATTTTCTTTTCACTTAATTTTTAAATCATCTATAACATATGACATTGAGGCATTTGATATAATAATTCAGTTAGAAAAATGTCACTTGTAGCAATCTTGAAGTTGAAGAAAATAAGTCCGATTTAAAAAATATATATGTATTTCTGAATATTCATATATTAATTTATTCTATTAGCAAAAATTGTCTTTAACATTAGAAGCACTCGTTTTTGTCCGTTCATTGACGCTTCTTTTCCGGGTGTAATATTGTTTTAAGTGCAAAATATATTATAGACTATCCTGTAGTAAGTTAAGAAAATCTTTAATGTCAATAATACATTTTCATCTCTTATATTAATTAAACTATGGAATGCAGCTTGATGATAGAAGTAATTCGAAGTCAACTTCGTTATCTGATAAATCAGATTCAGTGAGTAATACTTTGAAAAATGACTCAAACTCCGTTATTCCTTTGCCAAAATTGGTTCAATTGAATGCAGCACCAAGTTTTAAAAAGAAACTGGAAACTGACAAAAATGTCATGGCAATACAACCCTTAAATCCAATTAAACAACAGAATCCACAGTCAAAAGTTTATAAATTTACCCCCGAACGAAATTCCAAAACCAAACACAATAATATTAATAGGAAATTGGAATCTATACCATCACCAATTTGTGAATCGAAACATCAAAACTTTACAACTGCAGATGTAAGTAATGAAACGCTAACGCATGAAAAAGTGTCAACTTCTTCAAATAATATAACGACTCAATGCCAGAGTAAAACGCTTTCGCTTATTACCTGTAACTTAGCTAAACAGCAAATTGTAACAAACTATAAGAAATCTTCTGAAGTTGCTAAAATAACACTTTGTTCACCTGATAAAGGGAATTTAACAAGTAGTAAGCGAGTAAATTTCAATATAGCAAGTACAGAGGCCCGACAATCGTCGTGTAGTGGTAATATTGTTGATAAATTAATGAATCAGGCCTTAACTGAAAAAAGCTCAGATGTAACATCGAAATGTAAAAGTATTGTTTTTAATGGAACATTTCCCATTGATATGCCGTTCGAAAGTCGTTTTAAAACAGTTTCCGCCGGTATAAACAATATGGAATCAAACAGGAAATTAAGTAAATCTTTTGATGAATATGAAGAGAATAATGATACTTTAAGTTCCGATGATGAACAATGTCTTAAGGTTAGGAATGGCTGGACAATGGAAGAACTTTATAATGATCCATCTATACCTCTGAATTATAAAAAAATGTGTAGTGATGTAGAAAGTAGTATAACGAATTTTGAAAAATTTTTAGATAGCAAGCATTTATTTAAAGAAAGAGAGGTGCGTACTTTTGATATTGATGGAATTATTTTGGAAGAAAAGAAAAACATTTAGTACTCGTATTATGATTTTTTCGAAAATTGAATGTCATTAAAACTGTAAGGAGCAGTGAATTTTATTCTTCAGCAATGTTTTCAGTGGACCGTATATAGCCGCACGCATCTTTTTTACACACATTTATTTTAAACGTCACGACGGTAGTAAACTACAGGGTTTAAGCCGAAAACAACGCGTCAAAATCTTTCATTGCAAATTAAAAAAAAAAAGTAAAAATTCCAAGTAATGGATACAAACTTGTATATATTATTCTTGATATATAATAAAAATATGTAAAAAAGGGTATAGTCGCTTATCTACGATTATATTAAATGTCATCTACATGTATTGGGACATATTTTCCATTAATAAAGTAAACAGTATATGCCAATTTGTATGTATTTATGTTAATCAATCAATTATTTCAATTTTGGTGCGAATATTTTACATTATTTTTTTTTTTGTATTTATATATTTCATTTAATATATTTCTCCCAACTATTTAGTGTTTTTTTTATTTGTATTGATGTTTTATCGGTATCAATTTGCTATATGTAGTGTGTTTCATAAGGAATTTAAATGTTACAATGTTACAGACCTTTTCATATCATTTTTAGTTTACAAAAATTCTCAAAAAATGTTAAAAAATTTTTAAACAAGTTATAAATTGATTGCTCGTGGTATTACTAACTGTTGCGTCATAACAACATACGTGTGTTAATCTGTGAGTGTAAAGTTGTGTAAGCAATCTGTTTTCTTCTGTAGTGAATTTATATATTCACTCTATAAATAATAGAACTACAACAAATCATGCAGTTTAGCGCATACGTGTTGGTTTTACACGCACATTCACATCAGCGAGTCTCATCTTTTATCTACAATAAATAAGGAAACTCACGATGATGTGCAAATATTAAAAATATCATTAGATTTCTATAGGAAAATGTGTTCTAGATTGAAACACTTTCTATCTTCGGTTTCCATGTATAACATCGATTATTTCGTGATCTACCAAACTTTCGTTTCTTAATATCGTCAACTTTATATCCGCCCTTAGACAAGAATTATTGGAGGCGCTGAAATGGCACACACAGTCGTAATCAGGTGGGAGGTCAAGCCAGATGTATCCGTGATTTTTTCCAGTTTAACAGGTCCTCTCTTAACGCACTAAACGGTAATGCGTTTTACTTAAAAATAATTCGCCCACTTTGTTAATTTTGTGGGTGATATTAAAGAAAAATTCAAAATGATACATCATAGATTTTCTCCCATATTCATAAATTTTATAAGCTCAGATTCAGTTAAAATTTATTCCACCACCAAATATTAGTTCAAATATCAGTATAGCTGATTCATCAATATTCGCTTTTCTCTAGTGCGTTGAATTTACAAAGAATGGATTTTGAGACTCATCCATTTGATTTATGTTTTAAATTGACAGTAAAAGTTGTTAGATTGTCTAAAAATGTACGGCATATGCTGTCTTTTTCCTAAATTCACTCTAAATCTCAAAGTTTAAATCTAAGAAAGTAGATATATACATACGACATGCTAAAAATTAAATAAACTTAAAGACAACTTACGTATTACACAACAAAACAATTAGGTCTCTAAGAGTATAAAGAGCAATAAGTGTAAATTTGTAGATGCCGAAGCATCAGCAATCGTCTTACATTTTTTTCTTAATAAACTTTGGTTGGTAAGTTGTTTGTATTTTTATTTATGCATACCATACAAAAGTATATAAGTTATATTGTTGTTATTATTAATAAACTATTGTACACAATAATAATTTATAATTAAAAAAAATAAATAAAAATAATTTAGACTGCACGTCCGATGATATCTATGCCTAATTCAATATCACAAAAGTCTGGGTTCTATGATGACACACATGCCGATGATTTAGCAAATTCAAAAACCGATGATAAAAAAACAAATCGACAGTCAGTCTCATCTCAAGAAACAAAGCATGATACAAAAAATCAAGCAAAAAGGTTAGTGAATTTTTGAAAAAAAAAACTGATTGTAATTATATTAAACAATTTATTTATAACAGTGGGCAAATTTCCAATCAGAACTCTGGCTGGTTTGGTGGTATATGGAATAAACTATCTTTGAAGCCTAAAAATCAAATGATATTACCTGATGATAAAAATCCGACTATTGTATGGGATCCAGAGAAGAAAAAGTGGGTGAATACGGATGGGGAAGAAAATAATGAGGAAAGTCTAAAACCACCACCAAAAATGAGTGGGTTTATGACAACAAATCCACAAAATCCCCCACAACAGCATGATCGTGCTGATGAAAGCTCTCTGCAGCAACCACAGCCACAAGCGCCGGCATTAGTTTCGAATCCAGGTAGTACGCCAGGTTATAGCTCTTTGCCATCTGCTTTAATGCCTGGTGATCATATGAAAACTTCAAACCTGCAATCAAATATGTTTAAAATGCAAAGGAATCGAAGTGAGTATATATTAATTTATTTACTTTTTAATACAAAATATTTTCATGTTGGCTTAATTATAGCTCTCAAGAACTCCTATGTCGATGTATTTAACCCATCTCGGGCTGCTCCAAAACAAACAGAGCAAATCTTAGCACCAGCTTTACCTTCAGCTACTCTTCCGCCAGGTGGATTTCTAGTGCCAGGTGATGCGTCAAATGACGGGTCAATTCCCCAAATGCGTCAAAGTTCAGAAGAGGTAAGTACATTTCATTTATTTCGTGTTAATGCTTTACTCAATATTAATTACAATTACTATTTTTAGGGCACTCCACAATTCTACAATCCGAACCAATTTGGTGAATTTCAACAATAATAATAAGTTCAAATAATATATGATAATATGATTTAGCAAATAAAAACATTTTATAATAATAAGTATGCATATAAATTTAAAATTAAACAAGCAGTGAATTATATATGAACAGCGTAACAAGTTCGTACAAATTTCGACCGAAAAGAGCAAAAAAAAAACTCGTTTATCGACCCCCCTTTATCGAAATGAAATCCGAACCGTATGTGGCAAAGCATGTAAGCATATGTTTACTTTGAATCTTAAAAAGATATTGCTCTTAAATTACGAAAATGCTTGTAATTATAAAACGTGTATAAATATGTATTTTTTTATTTAGTTTTCTGTTGTGATTTGGTTTTGTTGTGAAAAAAATATTTGTCTTAATTTTTGTGTTAAAACTATTACATTTTGTAAATAGCAAAGTATGTAAAGGAGCAGACTATTCATAGAAATAAACCCTGGGTGTATAATGATTTTTAGTTGCTTTTTTTGAATAAATATAGTGCAATTATATATACACATTCTTACATATTAAAAATGTTTTTTTTTTTTTTTGTAACTTCACAAATCCCAATCCTTTCAAGAAATATACTTCAATCAAAGAATCTGCTACAAAACAAGGTATGTCTGTGTACTCCCATTGTTTTTGATAGGAGTAAGGGTAAACTGTGTCAACAATTTCAAAAATCATATCAAATAGACACATTGGTCACAAAAAAAACTCATATTTGACAGCACGTCAAAACTTATTACAAAATGCTGATTTATAAAGTCTTGCAGAAAGTAGCAGGGAGGGGAAGTTCTTTATTCTCTCGAAGAAGATTTAATTCTTCAAGAAACTGCAGATTGATTGAGATCTTATTTTGTATGACTTTCGAAATCGGATGCGGAAACGGAATTGAAAATCAAGCGGAAAGTTATGGAATTTTGTATACTTTCAAATTAACGTACATAGTTCCAATGAATTCAATTATTTTCTTGTAGATTGCATCTTAAAATTGAAACTGAGCTGATCGCTGGTTGCAAAGATTTTAAATCTTTTCGTTAATTAGAATAAGTGACATCATCGAAATACGAGGCGCGTTCAATATGTTCCCGGTATCGATATGAAGGAAAATGCGAATTCAATTTAAATTGTTTTTATTTTGCAATATAATCTTCCCTAACATCAATGCATTTGTTACATCTTGAAATAAGCTTTTTTAAACCCTCAAAAAAATAAATTTCCTCTTTCTCTGCAAAATACCAATTTATTGCCGACTTGAGTTCTTCATCATCCGAAAATCTTTTTCACGAAGACATTTTTTCAAATCCGGAAACAGGAAATTATCACTAGGGGCAAGGTCTGAACTATAGGGTGAGTGTTGGTTTTCTTAGAAACCACAATCTCGCGCAGCAGCCTTGGAAACTCGCGCCGTGTGAACAGGAGCGTTGTCATGAAGAAGCAACACACCCGCTGCGAGTTTACCCTGTCTTTTCTTTTTAATTTCCTCCCGCAAATTATGCAAATTGGAAGCGTAGGATGTGGCGTTGAGGGTTTCACCTTCTTTTTTGTACTCAATGAGAAGATTCCCATGAGCTCCCCGGCAGACGGAGTGACTTTAAACTTCTTCAGGGGGTCTGTTCCTTTTTTCTGCCGCTGCATGGACTCTTGTTTGCTTTCAGAGTCATAGTGGTGGGCCCATGTTTCGTCCCCAGTAACAATTCGATCCATAACACCGTCCGCGTTCTCACTACACATCTCCAAAAGCTCTCTACAGCACGCGATTCTCACTTTTTCTTCTGAGGCGCTGTGAGCATTCGTGACACCCACCTTTCACTGACCTTTGAAAGGTTAAGATAGTCATGAAGAATGATGTGAATGGTAATAATGGAAAGCTTGGTGATCTCTGCCATCATTTTCATCTTTATTCGGGCATCCTCAAGAACAAGTTTTTAGACTTCTTTGATGCTTTCTCCCGTACAGACAGTAGCCGGGACGCCAGCGGTCGTCTTCAATACACTTTCTGCCTCTCTTGAACTCACTTGACTACTTTTAAACAGTTGATAACGAAGGTGCGGAACCCTGGTGAACAGGGTTTTTTGGTTGTTACTAACAGTTACGCAGAAACCCTTTAAAATACCTTGTAATAATATACCATACCAACATTTAATAAGACCTTTATATTTTTTCTTCTATAGTTTTATTTTTTCGTAGGTTTTATCTACAAAACGCTTATGACACAGCGGTGCTTCTTCTTGTGGCACTACAGTACAGGGTGGATCTGGGCCTCAACCAACGTGCCTCTCCAGACAGCGCGTTCTTTCGCTAGCTGCCTCCAGTTGCGCACTTCAAGTTGGTCGAGGTCCTTGTGCGCCTTCTTCGCCTAGGCCGCCCATTCGTTGCGTTGTCCTAATGGCTCAGATTCGAAGACCGGAGCAGCGGTTTACATACGCTCTACATGGCCTAGCCATCTTAAGCGTTGTATCCGAAGACGTTTAACTAGGTACATGCCGCTGTACAGCTTGATCATCCCAGTCCTAAAGTTTGTACCTTTCGGGCCAACTTATTTAAAGCAAGCTTAGTCCGTCGAGAAACTTCTCTGGCCTGAAACCACACTGATAAGGACTGATTGAGGGGGGGGGGGGCAGAATTATTATCACCATCGTCCACATTGACTGGAACATTCTGCCTAGCAGCGGAATTTTTGCCGTTAAGGAGTCTACAGAAGTGATCCTTTCATTCTCAGCACAAACTGTGCTCTACCACAAGTTCGGTCCGAACTATGTGCACAACAGATAGCTGTTTTACCTTTCGGTACAACTTTAGGACCTTATTCCAGGCATTACACCTGTCCATTTCTTCGACAGCGCGCTTCTCATGCTTCTTTTTTATCTTCTGTTTGTATAGCTCACGAACAGCTTTCGTTGTTTGATGCAGCATTGCCTTCAACAGCTACGACACGATCTTAGTAATATGTAAATATAATCTTAATAAATATTAAAGTGCTACAGGAAAAACATGTCATTAAAAGCAATTTTAATCTTTTCAAAATTGAAAACCATAAAAAAACTAAGACTAAGAAACTGGATGTGATACCCACATGACATCTGCTTTCACCTAATACAAGGAGACTTTAACATCACTAATGGGGGCCACAAAATTTCAATCCGGATGGGTATCCCACCCCTTTTTGTATACCTGTACCTGCTGTGTACCAACAATTTTTTATTTTATTTTAAAAATCTCAAGGTTGTCGCCACTACGATCTATACCGTCCTACATACAGCACTGTGGAAAATAATAGCACTATGTTCGACTTTGTCACTAATTTGCTAATAATTTTTCCTACCGTTATGCAAACATATCATATTTACTGCACAACTTCTTATTCCATCAGTAAAAAAACTCATAAACAAAATAAGAAAAAAGTACATTCTGAACTTAGAAAAGGCCCGTTATACGGAATGACACCGAATTTGAGATTATGCAAAATAATAGCACCAAGTACAAAAACTCATAAATATAAAGAAAAAGTAAATGGAATAGTGAAGTTTTTTGTTTTTATTTTTGTTATTGGGTTAATACTTGTTCGTAAATTCCTTTTAAAAATTCTTTGGCTAGTTTGCTCATGTTTGGGGTCAATGTCTTGGGGTAGAATCCATCTAAGCGGCATATTCCACTCAGCGTAAGGTAGCATGGTTTCTGTCATTACCAGTTTTATCCAGAAAATGTGGCCAGTACCATAATAGGAAATTAATTTAATTTTTTGCTCGGACGTGCATTACAGTCTTGATAGAACACTCCAGTTGAAACTCAGTCTTTTTTTTTTGGGGGAGGAGTGCCAAACAAAACTATTTTGGATCCGTCCCTCCATAATATATTGCTCCAATTTAGAAGGTGCCAAGTTCAGGTGTTCTTCTTCTTCTGACAGGTAATTTCTTCTTTACCAGCCTTCTTCTTATTGTTTATGTCATCACGGGTAAATTTAACTCCTCGTTTATTTCATAAACGAGTTACGTTTGATTAATCTTACTATTTGTCGTTCATCGTCGGGAGTTAGTTTCGGTTTTTGAAATATTGTCTTTTAGTAACTACGATATGTGCAAATATAGTTTAAAGCAAAAAAAAATTCTAAACACTGGTACATCACCTAGACACAACGTCCGTCTCTCTATAAATTTAGAAAAGGCTTTTGATAGAGTAACGGCAACATCCGCAATCCAACAGCTGCATCAATAAGGTATGTCTAGTAAACTCCTAAAGATATATTGGACACTTATGACAAGGATTGAATCAATGTTAATAGTTACAACTTATACTTTCTGTGATCTCATAGTTGAACCCACTCGACAAAAGTACATGTAAGACTTAAAAGGGGTACATGCGGTCAATATTTATATACTTTACAGAAAACCGTGATATTGTTGAGCGCAACCTAATGAGACCAGAATCAGCCATCCAGGATTTGGCACAGAAGAATGGAGCTTGACGCAAAAAAAGAGTCATTAAATGTGTGTAAAAACCACAATTGAGTTCCGACACCTCTTCATATTTGAGATGGTTTAATCCCGCAATAGAAAAAAGAGCTCAATAGAGTTGCTAGCAACCTATCGTAGATTTTGCAGGCTAAGGATTACTTAAATTAATGAAAAAAAGGAACTCATATTGAAACAAAGTTAAATAAAACAAAAATCTTAGTAGAAGCCCCTCTGCAGGGAGGACTAACGATCTAAACGTGGGCATCAAGAACCAACACACACAAAATCTAAGCAGTTATAAAAAGTTATTAAAAAAGTACACAGAAACGCTCCGCCCACGATGGACCAAGGCCTAGCTTTTACAACAGTAGCTAGTGTTGCGCGTGCTACTGTTCTCTGAATCGAACTTGGTACTTTCGGCATACTAGTCGAAGCACTCACCCACTGAGACGTAGTAATAAAATGGGAAAGTTGTCACATGGTAACCTTTCATTAAGGACATCTGCACATCCAGTAGGAAGCAAAATTAGCAAAATTGTTCCAGAAAAGCATTTATTTGCTCTGACAACTTTACAATTCTGAAAGGACTTAACACCGCAAACAACAATTGACCCTCATTGGGGTCGGTTGGAAACAAGATTGATGAGTACATAATTCTTTCCGATGTCCCAGGGGACACGGGAATTAAAGCCGCGGATTTAGCAGCAAGAGGCGCCAATAACTTTTCAACTGTATTAAAAACTCTTTATATTTACTAACATGCTCGTTATCTATGTGCAGCATCTCAAAATGAGGAATTCTAAAAATCACGGACAAACAGTAAATGTGCCATCAATATGAAAATATAAACCTATGTGTAAAGATTTTTTTTAGATTAAAATGCATTTTTATTAATTCATTCAAGTTTACTTACATGCTAGACAAAAATACTTAACACTAGCTTACACATACAATCTGCTGATCTTAATTCTAACTTACTGACTCTTTACGAGTACTCTAAGCTAATATAGGATTTTTTATTTATTACGCCTTTCGGCCTCTTATATTTTGCAAATTTAAAATTTAACTAATTACATTTTTTTTATTTATAATTCCTCCAAGAAAATTTGGAAAAACTTGGAATTCCTGGTTTTCTTTCTTCTTAACCTAACTTAAAATAAATCTAAAATCTACCTACCACCTAAAACTTATAACTATATACAATTAAATTAACCTAAAACTTAACTCTACTTAACTATTTACATTAAGCTTAACTATGTCCGTAAAAATATACGGACACGTGCACCAGGGCGTATGTGTTATTCATATGCTTTACATATATATCTTATACGCCGTGATGCACCTTTTTTTTAATTCTTATTTTTTGTTTTTTTTTGTATGTTTTTATATTTTTTATTTTTATTTATTTTTTTTTTTGCTTTTTTAATTTTTTTGTATGTTTTGGTTTTGGCTTTTTAATTTTTTTTTTAATAATTTTTTTATAATAACAGCTTAAGAACTGCCTTAACCTATGTGATTGGCCCTGTAGACTCAACTATCCCGTCTATTTGTTTGTGAAGTTAGCGGCATCGAACGCTGGTTCTGGTGTAACCAGCAGTAGAAAAACCGCTCTTTAACAGATACTGCTCTGTCGCGGGCAGAAATCGCCCTGCTGAACCGTAGGAGCTCCTCATGGCTGCGAGCGACGTCCGGCTCGTATTGAAGTTGCCTCTCGACTGTTCGGCGTGCGACGTGGAAGATGATAGGGCAGCCTTCCCTATCTTGTATCAGGCCTTTAGAGTCCAAATAGAGGAAAGCTTCAGGCGGAATGAAGCCGTTAAGGCGCACCCGTTAATGGTACATTTCATTTGGGTAGTAAGCCCCAAAGATCAGACTGTTGGTTGAAGCCATGCCTCGAGCAGTGTGACTTCGTATCAACTTGATAATAAAATTATCTATCCTTATAAGGTTTGCCTCGTTGTACAGAACCTCGTTGGGGTAGAATTTCTTGTACTGGGATTCTGGTCTTCGATACAAACGGAGGCAGGCCCGAAGACACTGCCTCTCGAAAACCTTATCTTTTCCATTTGGGAAGGACTCACGTTGAACCACACAGGACAACCATACACCATAATTGGCCGGATGAGGGCCATGTAGCAGATGACCTTCACTCTGGTGTCAAGTTGACTGCTGTACAACAGCCCTCTTGCCATAGCAAAGGCCTTCTTAGCCCTGGTCAGAGCTGTATCTATGTGGATACCACCATACAGATACTGGTCCAACCAGATGCCTAGATATCTGACTACACTTTTTACAGCTAATGGCTGTCCTTGTGGGTCAACTATGCAGAACTTGCGCCAGTTCATTTTCGTGTCCCTTGAGGCCCTGGACAACGGGGTTCTAAAAAGGATAGTTTCACACTTCTGGTAGTTGATTTTCAACTTCCAGTCGTCACAAAATCGTTGAATTGGATTGAAGTCGCGTTGCAACAAGACATTTATTACCTCTACCTTCGGACCTGATCTGTACGCGATTAGATCATCGGCAAACGCTATGATGTTAGGCATAGAACCTATGAGATCGCTAGTGAATATACTGAACAAGATCGGCGAACCAACAGCTCCTTGTTGCAGCCCATTTTTTATATGGAACACTGTAGTTGAAATTTCGTTGCCATTTTTCACAACAAACTTCCTACCTGTGACCATGTCATAGATCATATATAGCAATGTTTTATTGATGCCGAGCCTGACCAACTTAAGAAAGAGACCTTCTAACCATACGGTGTCGAACGCCTTCTCCATGTCGATCAGGCAGGCGCCTGTACACTGGGTCTTGTTTCTATTCCACTGTATGTCGGAAACCAATATAGACGCGGCATGAATGTTGTCATGCCCCGCCCTGAAGCCAAATTGATTTTCCGGTATTATTTGTTTTACCTCAACCCATTCTTTGAGAGCTCTAATGACTATATAAAGATTATTATATGTTCGGAATTAATGGCACAGAGGAACTTTGCATCCGATAACAAAAACAAATCTTCTGCTTCGTACGTTGCATATTGACCATCTCGGATCTCTGCCGAACTCACAGGCAAAATGCAAATATGCTATACTAATAAAAAAAATTTCACAAGATTCATTAAATTTCGCCCCTACAAACGACCAGAGCAAAGAGGCGATTAAGTGTCTTAGATCGTTCTTTAAAACTTATTCCAGACCTTACCGCATTATCTCTCGCGGAACGTCAAAGAATCAAAAGAGTGCACTAATTTTTTCGAGAAAAAAAAAATTCAGCACATTAATGTTGGACAGGTTGTACGGACGAATCGAACTCACGTTTTAATACCTGCCAAAGTATATCAGATCAATACAACTAGTGACCGGGATAGACATGTGGCGGTGATAGGATTGCGCCCAATAATACTATAAACAGTCGGCGACTACTCTATGTGAAAGAAGATTTAATTGGTAAGAGGCAGGGCACTTCAACACATAGAGAGTTAACAAGCGAAAAACAAAAAACCAACATTATGATTAGTCGTCACAAAAGGCAAAAGAAATACAGTTTAGGTGAATTTATTACTAAACTGGGCATATCTTAAATTGGACCATAGCCAAATAGATCTGAGCTTGATTGCCGTACAGTCCTCAATTAATTTTCTTATAAGATCTAGGACGAGGAGTATATCTAGTTTCGCGAAGGGAGTACTTCTCAGGCTTCTCATATGTATACGCTTGATAACATTTGCACTCGGTTGGATAGCTTGCAGTAAATACTTTTACCTGCCCACTTGATTGCGATATCGTAAAATACCGTCGGTCGAACTATTGCGGTGGACAAGCAAGGGACAATTTTGCTCTTTTTGCACGCGTTCTTGAAAGTGTGATTTTCAGCTTAATGAGTTATTTAATATGAAAAGCAAAAATTTAACTTACTTAGAAATTAAAAGGATAACGCGCTGGTGGGTGAAAAGAAGGGACCTTTTATCTTCTGGCGAATAGTAAGACTTCTGTTTTCTGCAGATTCACTAGTAGGGAAAACAGCTTGTTAGGGGCCATTGAGGTATTGTCTCTAAGGCAAGGTGGATACAAATATTGCGCGAAGACAAGATTATCTGCGTATGCAATTACTCTGCACCGCCAAGCCTTCGCGATCATTATCAGTTAAGTTACTGCTAGGCTTCATAAGAGAGAACACCGACCTTAGGAGGTGATGAATAAAACTTAAGAGTAATTCCCAAATTTAATGCGATAACAAGCTCGTATACTATTGAAGGCGGCTTCAACATCTAGGAATGCGGTGTGGATGAACTCTCGCAGTCACTCTGTTTTTTTATGGTTCTGACGAGAGTGTCCTTTGAGTAAACAAATAGGGTGTCGACAGTTTAGAGTGAGGGATTTATGATGAACCCTCATCTGTTGGCCGACTAGCTTGTCCAGTGTTTTGAGAAGAAAGTCTGACGCACTATTGGTCTATAGTCGTCAGGTCTTACATAATTGCTTCCTTCGTCCTAAAAGATCAAGATGTCGTCAACCTTTCACAGAAGGGCATTTCTGCTAATTTCTCTGAGACGTCCGAAGTTGTGTGTAATTCTTAGTTTCGCATTTGCCCTCGTTAAGTTCATAATTAAACAAGCTCCTAGCTTGGCCATATTACTTACGCAGAAGGTATTGAAGCTTCGTATAGTTATTTACTGCATTTTGTCGTTACCGACCCTCTCTTGGCTCTTGGTCTAGTATAATGTCCTTTTTTCTGTGTGTTGAGGCGTTGGAGAAGTGCGGCCCAAAGCGCTATGGAGTGCTGAAACTTATGCATTACTGCCAGATAACGTATTTATCTCATTCAAGGATGCTGCTACCACTGCTTCCGGCTCGTCATCCGAAAGATCAAGAAACACAATGTCTTGATTCTAAACTGAATAACATCACCATTTTTTATGAATATTTCATACATATTTATAAACTAAATCGTTTTGATGAAATTAAATATTTTGGATAGAATGCAATGTTTTGATTTTTTTGGTAGACGGCCATAGACTAAACTCAATATGTCTTATGTTCATATCCTTTTTACTGTAGTATGTTTATATACTGAAATAAAAGTTAAAAAGAAACTTACCAAGTATTCATTCACTAGAATCACATTAACTAATGAATATATGTACATGCGCCATAAAGACATCATAAGGTCCAAAGAGTTAGCACTTCGAATGAGATTTGCTTTAGAAGAAGCAGAAACAAGCTGATGTTTTCACCAATCCATTGCCAGGACCGGTGCATCACAGATGTATGGCATCGGAATGGAGGTGTGGAGGGTGTGTTCAATGTAGCTTCAAACTTGAGGGTAATGGTTAGTTGATGGTGAAGCAATCGTTTTGAATATGAGGTTTAATTTCTTATACTTTCTCTTTTTGATACCCTTGAGACAATGTAATAATTTTGGGTTCATTGAATTCTTTGAAGTTTTCCTAAGAGATTTAGCCAAATTTCAATTCTTCTGTTTCCACGCCACCCGATACGCATAGATTCCACATTGAACGAAAGCTGCTCCTTCCACATTCTTAGCTCTAGTCCGTCGTTGACAAGTACAGCAGCTTTCTCTTCTTCAAGTACAAATTAGTCAATGACCACATACCAATCGACAAAATGTGTGCAATTTTCTGACTTGTTTTTTTCCCGATTAAAACCTGTACAGTGAGTAGGTAATAAAATAAAACCATTGCACCTTACATTATTTTTTCGATTACACGGTGTAGGTTCCCTGGGTGACTGTCCCCAGTGCAGTCTTTATACACTGTGATAACAGCGTTACAATATCGAATTCTTTGTTGACACATTTGTGAAATTCAAAAAAAAGATTTGTTCTTAAAATTTGTAAATACAGGGTGATTCGTAAATTATTATAAACTTAGAAAGTGAATCGGCGGCTAGCATCCACTTAAGAGCATAACATTTGGAAAAAATGTCAAACTTTGTGAATTTTGCAGATCGCAATACGCAATTCGGGGAAGACCTGGACTTCAAACAACAAGCCTCTTTAGATAGCACGATATTTCCCCAGATGCTTTTAATTGCATTCTCCATGTTGGTTGAGGTTATTCTCCACTTGTGTGCTCTTCTCACACGAGATTCTTCTGTTGCGTTGTCTTAATCGTTCACTCTTCTCTTCCAGATGCCATTAACGCAAATAGGACCAAGAATTGCACGTTCAACTTTCCTCTCGAAAAGACTTTTATTTACTTCCAAATTTTTGCGCTATATATCAGCATAGAGATAATCAAGGCGTGATACAAAGTCAACATGTTCTTTCCTGAGGGGGCTATGTTACTCAATTGCTCTTCAGCCCAAAGAAGCATTTCTAATCGGGTTGAATTAATATCTCTAGCATCCAAGCACAAACACTAACATCTAAACACAAACTATCTGAAATAAGGTACATATCGTACTAACGCATGTGATAACTAAATTTTAATAAACCCAATTTAGTCAAATGAAGATTAATCATCTCCAATCCATGTGACAAAAATAAATCCAAACGAATAAAGATAAAACGCATCCGAAAGAATGTGGAATTTGTAAATGAAACTATTTCTTCTATGTTCTATGGTTTTATTAATGTTTGTCTTTTTTCGTTCATACTTTTGACAGTGAGGATTAATGGTTTGTAACAAAAACAACAAGAAACTAATATAATAATGATAATAATTGCAATAATAATAATAATATAAACAAAACAAATATTTCAACAGAAAATAAAGGTTTATAAATAATTTATGCATATTTACAGGAAAAAAAGAAGTCATATGAAAGTTAATGTGAACAATTTTATTTTTTAATTTTATGTTTTATATATTTATATAAAACATTCATCTTATTCTATCCCTTTAGTCTTAAATTGATATACAACATAAATCAGTTTTGTATAAAAACTGAACAGTTTCTGTAATAACCTAAATTAAAGTAGGACTGTATTCTTGGAATTTAGCATTTTATTACGATGGGATAGGTGAGGATAATATGGAATGCAATAGCAAGAAAAATTAGTAAGTTTTTGTAAAGATTTTTTTGTGAAATAATATAGTCCGGGTACGTATCACTTTATTTTTTTCAATAACCTGTTTTTTATTGTGTTAGTTCGTTTTTAACAAAACGGTTGTTGATGATATTTTTTTTGAATTTTAGAAAAACAAGGAATATACTTTATAATGTAAACAATTTAATGTTTTCGAATATTAAAGACTATAAAGACTCCACATTTAACTTTAATAACTTCATTGGCGTTGGAAAAAAGGGGTTTTATCAATGCTTATATAAATAAATAATAAATTTGTAAAGCACCCAAAACCGAAAAATTCATGATCAATTTAAGAGAAATGAATATTTGAATAAGTCAATTAATAAAAATAAATATTCGCAATTAAATACTCCCGGCTTGAAATTCTTTCAAAATTTTAGACTTTAAAATTATATATATATGTACATACATTGTTGAAGAATACATGCCCGTTTGTGTTAAGAGTGGTACAGCGAGTTGGAGTGAAAAGTAAAAAATAAAATTATAAGCGCCTACATTCTCTACTAGTAGTAGAAACAAGGCGAATTTCGGATTTACAAAATGTATTGATATTTGCTTTTTTGGAAGCATTTAAATATAATTAATCCCAGTACACGTATTATTATTTGCTTCGCAGTAATTGAAGGAAATGTGTTCCTTCATGTATTCTTACTCGTATTTAATTTCTTAAGGTTAACGTTTTAATAAATTACATCACTTCAGTGCTTACAGTTACAGGGAATGGTTTTACATCTTCTAAGTTATTAATACAATATATTGGTCAACATTTTGTGTTAGGGATTAATCCTCATTATTCTTTACAGCTGTTGACTTTAAGGGTACGGTTTTAAGTGTTCTACATAATTCTCAGGAATTAATCCAGTTTTTCCATTAAGAGTTCCTTGAAGCCAGCCAGGTTCATGAGAGAAACGTACTGAAATAAGTAAGAGAAAACGTTATACCTTAAACATAAGTAATGTTAAATAAAAAGGTTACTAGTACTTTCTTTGAAATTAATTTTTGAATTTAACACTACAGAATCTTATTTAAAAAAAATACAAATGGTACATGAATAGATTACAAAAACTGCAATTCAGTGCCAATAGTTCAAGAATATTTAAAAATCGCATAAAATTGCTGTGAACAAATGCCAACAAATGTTAAGAATACACAGATGATGAATAGAAATAAAGAATGCATTTTCTGAAAGATCACAAACACTTTCGCTTTTGTAGCTTGGTGTTGGAGATAATGCAACAGTCCACTAATGGTGGTATTGTAATGCTACATGACTGGAGAACTGTTTTTCCTGGTTCTCATGAATCCTGTACATCGTATCCTCCACATTTACTTGTTTCACCAGTTTCTTTTTCTTTAAAATATTCTCACCTCACTGAAGTGCTATAGAAGTTGTTACAGATTGTTACTTTTTAAATAGTGGCAGGGTATGGACATATTCCCAGATAATGAAAAAAGTGTTTTATTTTTATCATCGCCTCGGCACCCCTGCAGATGTAATTCCGATTAAGAAATGGAGGAACGATTTCCAAAACCTTCCAAAGCAAATAATTTCATCATGAATTTTATTTTCAATTGCCATTAAATTATAGAATTTTCAGTTGAATTTTGCTTGATAAGTAAAACATACAACATAATAATCTACAAAGGTAGGAATGATTTCTATTGCCATCTACATTTCAAGAAAATGTTTGGGTTCTGGATATGAAAAGAGCTAAATATGAATTCGTTTGTAATGCTACAGCACGTGACCTCGGCGTAGCTTCTACAGAAACCACTGTTTCGAAAAGCAAACCTTCTAGGGAAATAATGGCCCATTACATCATGGCAGTATGGACGTGTTTTTATGAATAGAAATAAATAAAATATATATATATATATAATATATATATATATATATATATATATATATATATTATCGTTTTTTATGTATATATTAGAAAAATATAAAAAAATATACATGTATTTGTTTCTTACCATTTGTAATAATTTGATTGGGTTCAAATGACAGTTCACCTTCGTTCTCCCCTAAACAAGCGTAAAGTGTGCGCACCCTTCTATTTAAATTTAAATGAATATTTTAGTCTTAATTTATGTTTTGTAACGGATGTAACAACTTACGCAGTTCCAGCATTCAAATCCCTTTTAATTTGATTGACGTCTTTAGTTCGGTGGACCTTTTTTGGCACATACTCAGCTGCGTGATTAGATGTTAAAGATGGCGCAGCGGTACTAGAAGTTAAAACTACATCATCACAACTATTTGAATTTTTTGCCACAGCTAATAAGTTTGACACCGATCCGGCTACACTTATTTGTCCTTGATGTGTTGAATAATCAATTGATCCTCTCTGTTTCTCTCTTGATGATGAAACAGAATCACAGACCGACTCATTCGAACTACTCGTTGAGTGCATTCGATCATTTGAATCGCCTCGAACTGATCCTGAGTAGTGTTTCGACTGACCATAGCCGAGATGTGAGCGTGAATGGGTAGCACTTGTTCCCAGTCGTTGCTCGCTACGCATAGACATCGGGGGTGGGGATAAATTACCACGATTGCTTGGTGGGCTGGGACCATTATACGCATGACTCCCACCCGATTGCGTTAGGTATTCATGTCGTAGGTTTGATGCATTTGCTGGTGTGGCATGATGCGCCATTAACGGACTGTTTGCACTTGACAATACCGCGCCACCAATTGTAGCATAAGTGGCTGGATCTCGTCGTACGCTTATGTCATTTTCAGATAGTGCAATGTGCGACATCTGATGATGATTTGGCTTGTTTTGATGAGTTGGAACACTCGGAGCCATTCCTTTGGTTGGCGGTGTTCCATTGGTACTTCCCGTCGACGTAGTGCTATTCGGTTGGAAAATCATGCCATTAGGTATATTTTGCAAAGAAGATGACATTGGCTGCTCTGTGTAGTTCGATTTAGCTACTACACGGTAAACCTGTTGTTGCGGGGAATACATAGATGGGCGAGTTCCAGTCGTAACAGCACCACTTTGATGTGCTCGTGAAACTCTAACAGGTGGACTGGAGTTGGCTGTGGAGTTAATGCCAGCGAAGGTTCCCGGCTTATTGTTAAAAATCAAATCATAGTTTTCGATTAGAATATTTATTACAATATTGTTGAATTTTATATCCAAAATGGCAGCGACTGTCTCTTCCTGTGGACGCAAAAGTGTTGGTCCAAATACCACACCCAAATTGAAAACAGACATCTTATTTTTCTCATATTTTCGAGAAACCCTGTAAAAAAAGCAATGTAATATTATGCTTTATATAATATGTTTATCCCTCGTGCATTCACATACTCAGTCAAATGTTTAATAACCATTTCTAGCATTTGAAAGTTTTGTTGGGGAAGCTGGTGCACTAGCTTATGAACTTCATGAACTCGTTGCTTTAGATTGTCTTGTTCTGTAATAGTATATAATAAATAAACAAGCCAAGCATTTATTTTTAGTATCAGTCTTACTAGCAGCCTCAATAAAACCACTATGGTATCTATATGTCATCAGTGGCTCATTCAAATTTCTAAGGTATGTTTTTAGGGCACTAGCTATGGTATTACTTTCCATAAGATCTCTATATTGTTCATCAATAAATACTACATCAGTCTTTTTCTTGTCCATGCCAAGCAAAAGTAACTTTGATATCTTGGTGCCAACGCCACTTTTGCGATATATTCCTTCCTCTTCAAGACCACGGGTTTCTAATACGTCAATACATTTTCGTACAAATGCAAAGCCTATATCGTCAAGCTGATATTCTTCAGAACCTTTTGTTTTACCAGGGGTAAGGTAAGTCTACGAATATATATCTCATGTTATTTTTTTATAGTCTTCAAAGGCTCGCAATACTTACTGGTTCTGTTCCATCCATTGCATTTATCCACGCTTTACGGTCTTCTTCGCTTAGGGCTTGAAATGTATATACAATACCCGGTTTTTCTTTAAACGTCAAATCAAAGCAAAACCGTTTTTCAAATTCGGATGCTCTGCGTTGACAAGAGATCAATGTGACCTTTTCATCATTCGATTCTGGTCGACCGGATATTTGATTGAACTGGAGCATAGTGAATTCCTTTTTCTGTTTTTTGTATGTGCAATAGTATTTGGTCCATGTTGCTTTGAATGGTTCTAAAAGTGAAATTTTCAAGATGGAACCTTTTTCAGGGTTTTCAATAAATTTGCAATTCGAAAGAGAACAGTTTTACAAATTGTAAAAAAAAGATTGCAGACTTACTTTTTTCCATTAAGAATAAATAGCCGCGTTTCGTAAATTTCTCCTCTGGTTTCTAAATCACATTTAAAGTAAAATATTGCTTTGGTATAATTTTTTTTTAAATTGTTATAAAGAAATTTTACAATTTACTGTCAATTGTATTGTAAAAATTCAATAATTGTAAAAATAAATACAGTAGATTAAAAAATACTATTTACGCGTAAGAAAAAACCAAAGAGTTTTGCCCATATCTTTTAGTGGTCAACAAGTTACAATGGGTTAGGTGTAGTGATATTCTAAAAACGAATTTAAAGCGCCATACTGGTTGTATTACATATTCAGATAAAATTTAACGCAATAAAGTGTTGCGGTTATGAGTAACCAATTAATTATTCAGATGTGACAGACCCTGAAGGGGTCTTGCTTCTACAACGTATAGCGTGATGAAACAATCCATAAGGGACTATTGTCCCCTCACGAGCAAAAGTGCTCGATTAAGCTATTGTATAATTAGAGCTATTTTCTCCACCAATCTAAATGTCCCTCGACTTATTAACATTCACATCCGCCACTCGGCTCAGGAAGTATGTTACAGTTGCCAAGCAAACTGTGCCCACAAATGTGCGAGGCTCCAAACGGCTCTCGGTAGAGAAAAACATTAATGGTATATTTGGAGATGTGAACAAATGCACTATCTGGCATTGCTTTGTAAAACTCCGTTTAATGGGGAGGTATGCTGGAGAGGCATGCTGGTTGAGGCCCAGGTCCACCCCGGACTATAGCGCCATCCGAAGAAGAAAAAGACATGCAAAGATGAATGCGGATCTCCCGCGAAAATCGGTACAGAAGATTGAACAAAGTATTCTCGATGAGTCGACACCTTTCTCTAATATGAAATGTTGTACCATATAGAATCGGACATTTTATGCACTAAAAACCAAATATTGTTTTCCTGTAATTATTCTTAACGGAGCTTTAGTAATTCAGTACAATATTTAATCTTTCCCACTTGTCCGCCGTATGTCTTAAAAATAAATTTAGCATAACAATATGATAATAATTGAAAGCTCTGAAATTTGTTGTGATAAGAAGTTGTATAATTTGAATGAATAAAGCGTCATTAAATCTGGTAATTGTGTGACGTTTTACATTATAGTTTTGACTTGTTTCGCTGATTCTTTTTCTCTAACTGTCATCTACATCCGCATGAACTTTGGCATGCGGATACGAATATCAATACGATATCATTTCGGGACACGGCTTAAATGTAAAGCAACTTGCTATAACGGCAGGGCTTCTTCATTTTAGAGCAGCGCTATATTTTGGTGGACATAGACCTCAATTAAAAGAATTGTCCGGCTGACTTGGCCTTCCGAAAGCTATCTTCAATTATACACAGCAGGTTGGCTTTTTTTGCGCTATCTCGAATGGCGAAAACCTTCGTTGTGAATGCGCTCGACATACATAGAAATGATCAGCGCTCCGTAAACGCTGTTTTTCAACCAAACAGTTTCTCGTTAAGCCTTCTCTTCCAGACACGATCAATGGAAACATGACCAAAAATCAAACCACAAACCTACATTATCGAACTATGACTTTCAAATAACGACAAGACATTACAAACATTGTGCTCATTTGTATAGACGTCAACTCAAAATAAAGCCAGAAACGGATCAAAATTTATTTTTTTTTTTCGTTTATGTCTGATCACCCTATATAATGTGTAAAGCAATACCGAATAAACATAATTTTTGGCATATCATAAACATTTAGTTGGTCTCAACAAACTCTATTGCCGTTAGAAGAATGGGTTCGTAAGTTTAATTACTTTCAAAGCAAATTGGTTTTCCTTAATTAATAAAAGCAATAACCATCATGTTAAGATAAAAATTCGACTTACCGTTTTCTTTTCCATATATTTGCTTTTTAACTCATTGACTTTTTCTCTAGCTTCTTCAAAGTTTTCACGAGTCTTTGTTACAATTACATCAAAATTATTAATATGATTAATAATGCATGAATTAATAGGACAAACAAAACAAGAAAAAAAAATATTATTATATCACTTTAATTAATGTGTAAATTTCTTCACATACCTTTTGCACTTTATGTCTTAAATCTGTTAAATAATCTTTATTATCTTCGCCTTGCTCATGTGCTGTGTGGTAAAATACCAGCCACCCGGATATAAATGCCAAGAGTATTTCAACAAACTCAAATTTTATTCGTTCTTGAACTTCTTGTATTCGAAGGACATAACTGAGTGATTCTTGAATGTATTCACGTTCATGCATTCCCAAACTTGCGTCCGCCTAAGTGTGGAAATTAAATGTAATGCATCTTTATTACAACTATAAACTAACTAATTAATTTAAAAAGTTATGTAGATATCTTGATGTGTTATTAAATGACATAGATCTCTACTTTCTTAGCTACTCTATTTCACATAGTCTCAAGAAAATGTTTGAAATATAATATTCACTGGGATCAGACTAATATAAATATATATTTGACTTTCATATTTCCTCATCAGCTGACATCGGCAATATATAATTCTGTTCCGAAACACACATTTATTTTTCACCATTTGAAATTATTTTGTTTATTACCGTCCCACATATTGTTTGATTAGGTCATCAGGATATCTTAGCAAATGTATATATAGGAACGCGTTAGCTCCTTATACATAAGGTAAAGCACTCCATATTAAGTGCCCCGGAATAGAGATACATTTTTTGTGGGGGAGTTTTTGCACTTTAATGATTTACGTTTAAAACATTTCTGTTCAAATGCAATAATTTATGGCACAAAAATGCAAAACATTAAAAACTCTGCACAAACGAAAAACAAAAACCACATCATTTAAACAGAAAAAGTTCGTGTTGAGCAAAAGCTTTACATTGGCTATTTACGCACATTCAACACACTACTTAGTCCTTCATTATATGCTCTAGTACTTGTTAATACCTAAAGTATCAGAACAAATTAAAACGCAACAGAGTAGAATTATAAAATTCAAAAGTTTTTGAACACATTACATTTTTTCTTATGAGGACTTATAAATATTCGGTGGCAAAATAAAAAAAACTATACTCATGTAATTGAGTTGGTTTTCTATATTTTACAAACAAATATGAACCTGCTCACAAGTATTCAAACTCAAAAATATTCCTCGACAACTCTAAAGCTTTGTCCTGCGCATTGATTACACTTTAAATTCAAAATCTGTCATCGTTGGGTTGAAAATAGACTGCTATGTGTGTTTAGACAAATGTAGTTGTGTGAATGTTTATAGCCAAGCCATCCTACATGCAGGACTACCATGCGCAGGACTACGACACAGTGACACATGCATTTATTGACAAACGTATTTGATATCCTTGGCATTTCGCAATTATTTCCTTTCTGAGTTATCGGAAAGCGCACTTTGGTCGTAACAATTTATGGCGGCTGTTTTAAAAACGATCCGTATTATTAAATTGTATTCTATGTTATATATGATTATCTTATATATATTTTGGATTTGCTAAAAAATCAATAATAAATTTTCAGATGGGTCTGGGATGTAATATTTTTGGTAATATTAATTGCATCTTTAGTGCCAAACTGTGTCAATAAAGTCGTTCGTTATTTATAGAAAAAAAGAAAAACAAAAAAATGTTTTTTCTGATAGTTAGAACGCATAAAGAACATTTAATTTTCTTAAATACATAAATAGATGTATATTATTGAAACAGTTTTGCAGTAAGACCCATTTATAAAACCAGTATTAGCATTTGGTCTACAATCCCTTGAAAATTTTTAGTTTTTTGCCCATTGCTCCCGCGCCCTTCCTATTAAACATCTAATGGAGAAGGCGGGGCGGAATATTTTGTAGGTGCCGACTTAAGATGGGACCACTATTTTCGATAGGATTGAGGTCCGGGTTTTGCGAAGGCATTCCGAGCCTATAGTGTACACTTTAAGTCATGTGTTTTGGGTTTCGATCACGTTGGAAAACTACTTCTTTTGAGACTAGGGGTAGAAAACTAATAGTTTTCATGAGGTATTGGATGAGAATATTTTGTTCACAATGCATTTAATTGCATGCAATTCTACCACCCCATAACCAGTAAAATAACCCCAAAGAACGATCGACACAACACATGGCTTTTTTTCAAAAGCAGTATAAATTTCTGGGGCTTTGTTGATTTACATGAAATAAACCTTCTTCTTAATATTCTACAACTTCTCCTTTTTCATTAAAAAGTTGTATGTAAATTTTTATTGGTGCCTTTTTTATAAAAGGTATTTCGTGTTTTCTTAAGGGGAGTTGGTGCAAAAGTATCAGAATGCAAAAATAATAGGAAACAATAGTTTTATTTTTTCAAATTTTTTTAGTTACAACATATATTTTGCATAATTGAATACCGATAAGATTTTTCGATTTTTGTATTAGAAAACATTTTTACAAAACATTGGGATACTTTTGCACCCAACTTAAAATTGCATTTGTTGAAAATTATTATTTAGATCGCATTTTGTGTGAAAAACAATTTTAAACATGAGTGAAGATTCGAACAAATATGGCTTTATTTTGTTTTTCTATTATAGAAAAGGTAAGAAAATATCGTCGGCTGTTGAAAAAATGTGGGATTTACAACGAAGATGCTGCAAGTAGGTAGAAAAACAGCAGTGAAGTGATTTGCTCGATTTTTATCTGATAATTTGGAATAAGTCGATCAAGACCGGCACACAGAAATTGCTAACTAACTAGGCATCTATTACACCAACAACTATAGCCAATTGAAGAAAGCTAATTTGGTAGTATACGGATTAACAGTATACCATTTTATGAACCAAATTTCTATTTCCCATGTCACTGCTAAAAAGTTTTCTACCACTTCTAAAACTACAACAGATTTCTTATCTATTATTTTTTTAATTATTCACTACGCTTGGCATCTAAGGCAACCGAAAGTTCACGAAATCAGTACAAAAGAATAAACTTCTGTATGACAATATGAACATAATGTTTCTTATTGTTTTTAATGCTATTTTCTGCGTCTTCAACGCCAATCGACTTCACAACTCATGTTTTCCATGGCCTAACCAATGGCTCAAAATAAAAATAGCGCACCCCCAAAAAAATTTTATTCCCAAAGGTTTGCAGGAAAATAGATACAAATTAATACACGAAATTGGTTATATACGTTTAATTCAAATAAAAGTAAAATTTTAATTTTTAACAAACTCTGATAACTCTCAAAATACCGTCTTTTGAATGCTTTTGCATTGGTATTGCATTGTTCCTCCTCACACTTACTTTTTACTTGCGAGTGAAAGCAATTTCAGTATGTTTGGGAAGATGGAAGGGTCAACGTGTGAAGAAAACCAAACCGAGAACCAATTCCAAGACATTTGTGACCTACAATCAAAGCCGATGGTTGTTAGGTCATGGTATTATGTTCATGCTCAGCATCTGGTGTTGGTCCCTTGCACTTTATTGACAGTCATATAAATAAATGTTAGTACACTTTTATCAAGACAATGACCCAAAACAGGCAGAGCGCTTTGATTTTAGAAGTATGGTTTAGGCATGATTGAACGGGAGTGATCAAAGCATTGCCTTAATCACCAATCAAATCACCATTCAAATCGGTTACAATCCGTCTTTGTAAAACAAAGTATTAAAAAAGCTGTAACTATTCGTATTTTCGAATTTTTATAAGTGGGACCATTTTACTGTGAAATGTGACATGCTTTTATTGTTTTTATTATTCGTTGTTTTGTTATTGTTGTGGGTGAGGTACACTTTAGTGTGATTGTGAATAATACATTTTTTTGGGATTAGCCACTCTACATACTTTGTCTCCTTGTATTAGGTGTCTGTCTTCAGAATCATATACATATGTATAGTATTCGAGTATACATAGTACTTTACAAAACTAAAGCACTCCATCTGAGAGCATTGTTTGTAAATTGAAAAACAAAAACAAACCCATATAACCTAAATGTAAAAAAAAAAATTTGGGCACCCCTAGTGGAACGATACATAACAAAAACACAGACCATATTCATATTTACTTGCGAATTCGTTCGCCCTAATAACAGCTATAGATCTCTATGGTATAAATTAAATAAGGCTGGCACGGTAAAGCATAGTCACGCTTTGCCATGCATCCTCTACTGTCTTCTACAATTAATACAAATTGTTGGACTAAACCCCGTTAATTATTTCGCACAAGTACTATATTACGATATGGCCATCAAAAGAATTTTTGACAACTTTGCTAGATCGTTGTCTTGTTGACATTTCTTCTTCCGCGTATGGGATGCAATATTTTTATTGGTATCATCAGAATTATTTTTTTCTTTATCCTTAACCTACATATATACACCTTCCTAAGATAGAGTGATTTAGTTTTATCCACTGCTGTACATCGCTGGATAAGGAAGGAATTTACAAATTAAATATTCAATACAATAATTTTTTTGAGAACAGTAAAATTGACTGCAGTGATCAACTCGCGGTATTTATTTAAAATTTTGATTTTAGTACAACAATCACGCATTTCAATATATACTTAATACACGATTAAAATTATATATGTATAGTTTTTTGTTTTTTTTTTAGCCTAAACCTTTGTTTTTTTCTCTACATAGTCGTCCAGTCGTTTTTCGCATTTACAGTTAACTGCGCAAATGTAATAAGACGAAAAAATGCTTTGCTACATTTTTTCACTTTTGCAATGGTTATGCAAATGAGCTTATGTTTTCGCATTTGTCTGCTGTTAATCATTTGGTGCTGTAATTTTGAAATGATCGGAAATATAGTTGCAACCTTTTTTAACATATGAAAAATTATGCTTTAGAAGGGTGTTGAAGGATATTCCGTTATATTTGCTGAATTCGTAAACAATTTCCGCTTGCAGTATCTTGTTCGAGGGATTATTATGACCCCAATGCACATCTCTGTCTATTTACGAAAATTTCATAGAGATACGAAAAATTTTCTTATCATGTATGTTAAAACGTTCATATAAAATTTCATTTGTCGTCCAGTCTTCTTTCGCAGTCGAATAAAAATTATTTGGATAGGTAAGGGCTTAATTTTTTTCTAAGTATTACAAAAAAATTAAGTGTTCTTATCCGAACATATTGGGAACGTTTTTAATTTTACATTTGGATATTAATAATGATTAACATTGAAATGAATGTACAAAGACAAATTGACTTCTGCTTTAAGGTATATATTTTAGAAATTATTAAGTCATTATTGGATGAATAATTGGTAATTCCACTGATGTTAACATTGTTTTTCATTAAATTCACCAGAAAATTAAATGTGTGTATCGGACAAAACATTTGCAATTAGAAGTGCGTGCAAGCAATTTCTTCAAATTCACGAGAATTTTATTAGATGTCGTAATATTATATATATCAAATGAAAGGTATGTAAAAACAAACATAAAATAATCCATTAGTTAAAATATTAGCTGACTTCAAATTTAAACGCGACAAAACATTTGCAACTAAGGTGGAATCAGATGTAATTTGCATGATAAACGTTCCAAAATTACTGATTCCCATTATTTTTGATTTTAATTGCATTAAGCAAATGTGTAGATCCTTTTTCTGAAATTTCACTCATTTAAATATTTTCATAGAGAGCAGATCTGCGGTAATATTTATTGCAAAAGAAAAACAAAAATTAAAATGGCTTTAAACAAATTTGGTGATGCTTTAACACAACGCATAGTAGATGATTATAATTCAGGCAATACACAAAAAGAAATATCCGAAGTATCGGTCGGTTTCACGAATTTTAAGTCGATATTTTAAAACTAAACAGGTAGCCTTGGTTCATTCCGGTGGTCGACCACGTAAAAAAATTCTCGAATGGATGCCATGATAGTTAGGAAAGTAAAAAAGAATCCCTTCATATCAGCACCCAAATTGGTTGAAGAGTTACAGCTAACAATAAGTCCTAGAACGGTTTCACGTCGGTTGGCTTCTGCTGATTTGTGTGCCTATCGACCTGCAAAAAACCATTGATTTCTAACCGAAATCAAAAGAATAGAATTCTATTTGCTAAACAGCATTTATTAAGGGATATACAAAAATGGAGTGCAGTTCTATTCAGTGATGAATCGAAATTTAATATAATGGGCAGTGACGGAATAAATTACGTCAGGAGACCACTTGGCAAGCGACTGCAATCGCGGTATTGTTTAAAAACAATCAAGCATGGTGGAGGAAATGTGATGGTGTGGGGCTGTTTTTCGGCTGCAGGATTGGGACCGTTCCATCGCATTAATGGTGTAATGGACCAATGGATGTATAAAAATATCCCACATGATGTTATGCTGCCATTCGCAGCATGGGAAAAGCCGTTGCTTTGGGTCTTCCAGCAGGATAATGACCCAAAACATACAGCTAGGTCCGTGAAGAAATGGTTTACCGATCAAAATGTGACTGTTATGGACCAATGGATGTATAGTAGAAAGACAAGTAGAATATAATTTCAGTAATGATTTGTATTTAGGTGTCAGGGCATCGACTCACATTTTTCACAGCACAACGAATTGCTGACAAAACTCAAAGAGTACTAATTCTAAAATCTCGCCGTTCGGAATCGGCAAAAACTGTACATCCTTTCTACTCGTAAGAGAACAATAGCTGTTTTGAGCCTGAAAGTCGATTCAATAGATCAACTTCATAACCTTACATGGTACTGCCTAATTTGGATATATCCGTTCTCCCATCCTCGTCATCAACTTTTAAAGAAAAATCTCTTACAGATTCACAATAATGTAACATGTTTATTTCTAGTGCACGTTTTCTAAAAGGCATTATTTCATATTAATTTTGGGGGAGATAAGAAAAGAAATTTTATTTTATCTAGATCTCTATAGATGGGGAGTAATAAGCCTGATGTAGTTTGTGTAGAAGTAATAGCAAAATTTCCAATAATCGAATTTGATCCAATATAATTTTATAATAACACAAAAACTTACTTCTTGAATAGTGTTTTCAGGTTTTTTTGTTGACATATTTAGAAATCTTTCCTGCGACTGACAAAACTTTTCCGTTTTTTTGTCAAATTTTTTCTTATTTTCTTTCACTCCACCAATTTGTTTTTTTCTAAAATCTTCAAGACGCTCAATAATTTGATCGTTTGCAAGTTTAAGCTGAAAATATATGAATCATTTAATACATTTTCACTCTGTATAACAGTAAACATCATACCATATGTTCTCGATGGTCCTCTATGCTTTCTATTATAGTTCCAAAGTGTCTTAAGCTATCACTTATTACCATTTCATCGTCCGTTTGTGCGGTGCCAATGCATTCAAAATTAAATTCTTTTAAACTTTTGGCTAATTGACACTGCCGCTGCGATAAAACTGAAATTAAAAATAAAAAAATAACAAATTAGTACTTTTTGAAATCAGAGAACTCATAAACAGTAAAATTAATTCTATATTCTTGTATTCATGCCCTAAATAGCATTGTATCTAACAGTTGGAAAATAGGAAAGTACTTTTATCCAACGATGTCTTCGTAAGGTTTTCTAATTAGTTTTATGATGGCTCCGCAAAATTGGCGATATAAAGTTGAATGCTTTGAGGTTTCTTAATACCTTCGCGTTTATCATCTCCCACGAGAATGTGGGAAGTTTTCCAAGTGCTCTTTGAGAGTTATCAGCAACTTGAAAGAATCAAAAATTGAATGTGGGATCTCCGAAAACATAAGGCGTGTTTTCTTAGCGTTGCTGCGCACAGTCCAGTAAGCATATAGCAAATAGTTTCACCATAAGAAAACCTATTATTAAATATGGAGTATGTCAACTCTTTATGATCGACTAAAAGGCAACATGATAAAAAGCAACAAAAAAAGGGATCCGATCCTACTTTACACCTGAAGAAGAAAGTAAAATTGCTAATTGGTACATATGTATAAATGTTGAAAGACTTATCTCCTCCTTAATCTGCGCACAAAAAATAATTAGGGACTTCTTTGGCTAAAAGAGAAGATGAAAGCATACGCAACGGCAGAACCGTCGTCACAATAAAAAAATATTTTAAAATGGTTTGAAGAGCTGGAAGACTATTTTAAGAACATTAACCAGGAGAAAATAATTCACGACCCATCAAGAATCCAACAGCGATGAAAGCAGATTTTGCCTTCGCCCGAAAACTTGCAAGGGAATAGATCCAAAGAGTTACCAAAATATTTACCAAACATGTGCTGGTAATGTAGAAGTGTTAATTGTTTTCTCGAATGATGGAAAACTCTTTAAACCGGTAGTGACAGTGTTCCTATACGTACGTCCTTCAAAGGATATTTTAGAAATTATGCCCCAGTTTGAACCCTATTGCAAAGTGAGAGTGATTGGATACTCCGTGAAATATTTTATGAATATGTATTATTCGTTCATGGTCACAAATCCTGTATGATTTTATAGGAAAAAACAAATTCTTTTATGTACATTATCACCCATTACAACCAGCCCATAAAATCAGTTTGTAAAAAGACTGTTCGTGAGTGGCAAACAAGAAATCTGCGACAATCCCTTATTATATAATGTATAATGAAGAATAAAGATATGAAAACAACAATCAAAATGTTTTTTTTTTTTTCGAAATGCGTAAGGACACTGTGGTGGCTGGGTGATGTGGGAACAGGGTAGGCACTGCCACATTAAAAAAGAAATAGTTACGAACCAACCGAATGCCTCGGATACGGATGGATACACTGTTGACGACCCCCGCAAACGAACAAAGGACAATGATTTACGGATCTGCACGTGGAATGTGAGGTCCCTAAACAGACCACGTGCAGCCGATGAACTTGCGGAGGCCCTGGACTGCTATAAAGCAGACATTACCGCAATCCAGGAAATGCGGTGGGATGGGCCGGGCAAGAGAAGAGTGAGAAACTACGACATATACCACGGCGACTGCTACAGGGAGAGAGGGAAACGCTTATTTGGATGCGGTTTTGTTGTTCGAGGCAGACTTAGGCAAAAAGTCTTAAGCTTCCAACACGTAAGCGAACGCCTCATAACAATCCGCATCAAGGCTAAATTCGGGAATATAAGCCTCATATGCGCCCACGCCCTGACAGAGGAAAAATATGACAGCAGTAAAGAAGACTTCTATCACCTCCTAGAAAGGACATACGATCGTTGCCCCAACTACGACACCAAGATCGTTCTAGGAGATTTCAACGCTCAGCTGGGAAGAGAAGAAGTCTTTGCTAAAGTCATCGGAAGAGACGGCCTGCACGCCAACACCTCCGGAAACGGACTCAGGTTAGTTGACTTCGCCTGGGGGCGAAATCTCTCTGTGGCCAGCACGCGGTTCCCACACCTCAACGAAGGCCAAAACGGTTTGACGTCGGAAAGCTACAATCGCAGCCGATCGCTAGAGCCTTTACCGATCGATTCTCCCTGAAACTGTCTCAAAGTTCGACGCTGCCTGCACAAACAATAGAAGACAAATGGAAACGTTGTCAAGGAGCCATCAAGTGGCGGCCTCACTGATGTGCTGGGTTTCAAGCCACCACCTAAGAGGAACCCATGGTTTGACGACGAGTGCAGGCAGGCGCATGCAGCCAAACAGGAAGCTTACAAGGTGCTATGGCAGGAATGACTTCCGAAATTTTTACCGCAAGGTAAAACAGTTATCTGGCGCTTACAAGCCTCGGACTGAAGCCTGCCGGGACCAAAATGGACAACTGGTGGTAGAGTCGCAGTCGGTGCTAAAAATCTGGAAGGATCATTTCTGCAGACTCCTAAACGGCGATGACGACACAAATCCCGCTGTTAGGCAGAATGTTCCACTCAATTTGGACGACGATGGACAAGAATTCCGTCCCCCCGACCTCGACGAGGTCAAGATAGCAATATCGAGACTGAAGTCGAACAAAGCTGCTGGCGCGGACGGACTATCCGCAGAGCTGTTCAAAGCGGCTGGGGATGAGCTGGTTGGGTGCATGCACCAGCTCATCTGTGAGATATGGTCGGAGGAAAGCATGCCCGACGAGTGGAATCTCAGCATCGTATGTCCGGTCCACAAGAAAGGAGACCCCTTCGACTGCGCCAACTATCGAGGGATCAGTCTCCTTAATATCGCGTATAAGATTCTCTCTGCCGTACTGTGTGAGCGCCTGAAACCATTCGTAAACAACCTGATAGGTCCTTATCAGTGTGGTTTCAGGCCAGGGAAGTCCACAATCGACCAGATCTTCACACTGCGGCAAATCCTGGAGAAGTCCCAAGAAGTACAAATCGACACCCACCATCTATTTGTCGATTTCAAGGCCGCGTATGACAGCGTGCATAGAGACGAGCTATACAGTGCCATGTCTAGTTTTGGCATCCCTACCAAACTCGTCAGATTGTGTAGGATGACGATGGAGAACTCTCGCTGCTCCGTCAAGGTCGGTAGCGAACTCACCGAGACCTTCGATGTCAAAAAAGGATTTAGACAAGGCGACGCGCTGTCATGCAACTTCTTTAACATCATTCTTGAGGGGATCGTGCGTAACTCACACGTCAACACCAGAGGCACGATCTTCCACAAGTCCGTTCAACTGCTAGCTTATGCGGATGACATTGACGTGATCGGCCGAACTCAGCGAGCCGTCAATGAGGCGTTTGCTAGCATCGAAGCGGAAGCGGCTAAAGTGGGACTGGTGGTAAACGAGGGCAAAACGAAGTATATGCTGTCATCAAAGAAGGACGCAGAACATCGACGTCTCGGACAGAGCGTCACTATGGACAGCAGACGTTTCGAGGTAGTGAAGGACTTCGTCTATCTCGGCTCCGCGGTGAATAGGGACAATAACATCAGTACCGAAATCAAGCGCAGAATCACTCTTGCCAATCGCTGTTTCTTTGGGCTTAAGAGGCAATTGAGTAATAAAGCCCTCTCCCGAACGACCAAAGTAACTTTGTACAACACCTTGATCATCCCTGTCCTGCTTTACGGCGCAGAAACCTGGACGTTACTAAAAGCGGATGAGGAAGTCCTTGGTCTCGAGAGAGAGAGAGTTCTCCGTGCGATTTTTGGTCCTGTTTGCGTTGATGGCATCTGGAGGAGAAGATTCAACCACGAACTGTATGGGCTGTACGGCGGCATGAGCCTAGTCAAGCGTCTACGGATAAAACGCTTAAGGTGGCTAGGCCATGTAGAGCGGATGGACAACACTGCTCCGGCCCGAAGAGTCTTCGAATCCGAACCACAGGGACAACGCAACAGAGGACGTCCCAGACTGAGATGGCGCACACAATTGGAAAAGGACCTCAACCAACTTGGAGTGCGCAATTGGAAGCAGCTGGCAAAAGATCGTGCTAGCTGGAGAGGCATGCTGGTTGAGGCCCAGGTCTACCCCGGATTGTAGCGCCATCTGAAGAAGAAGAAGAAGTAAGGACACTGTTAAAAAATTAGTAATTATTAAAGCCCTGAAGGCCCTATGTTCTTCAAAAATTCAATGACTTGTTGAATTTCAAATGCAATCTATTTGCTAAATTTTTAAATTAAAATCGGAAATGAAATTTAGAAATTACAATTTTTATTCAAATGGTAGCATCTAAGGATATAGTCTGACCATGTGGTTTAATTGAATTTAGCTATGACATTAGGTATTAGACTAAACTTATAATCGTGAAGAAAACACGAATACGAATAACAAAGACTGCGTTTCTAATACTATTGCAAAATAAACAAGTTTTTGATTCACTTAAGTACGTCTGCTTTCATTTCATTATTTTTATATAGTTGTTAATATTTAACTGAAGTTAAACAAAATACATAAAATATTGATCGTTCACTAAGTTCCGCCGTCTGAAGATAGCAGCTGATCTTATTGATTTTTGTTTGCAGCCAATAAGCCTCGAGAGATTGCAGTAAGATTAAATTTGTCCACTTGGACCAGGTTTTTGCCAAAAAGAATCATGAATTTTATGAGTGTGGAATCCACCTTTACATCAAATCAAGACGTCAAAAATCACCTGGACCAGGTTTTTGCCAACAAGAATCAACAATTTTATGAGTGTGGAATCAATCTCTTGCCAGCAAGTTGTCAAAAAGTATTGGATCAAAATATAAAATAAATAATTTCATAAAATGTTTCACACAAAATCACATTTCAATTTCGAATTTATATATGTAGTGAACACTTCCATGACGATCTGAACACTGGAAAACAACTTTAAAGAAATAAAACAAGTGTGTATGCAGCTCGACCCCCAAATGTAACAAATAATTATCAAAAAACTACCAACTTTTGTAGTTTACTGTGTATATGTCATTTCTTTTTTCTTTACAGAGGTACACATATAAAAAAACGATAATCTGTTCCTGTATGGCAAAAAAAATTGAATTTTTGCATGTGAGTAATTTGTTGCAGTTCTGTGAAAGTAGGGTTAATAATTGCATATCCTAACCTATCCAAATATCTTATCAATCAGATTTCGTGGGTAAGACAGAAAAGATACGTGTATACATTTTAAAACTACTGAATAATTCATATGTGAGATACAACATTGTAAGTGCAACAATTTTAAACTACTTGCGTGAACCTCCATAATGTTATTTTGCGTCTAAGTTTTTTTTATTCAGTGTCCCAATCCTGATTCAAAAACACTTGTATTATTTTAAGATCAAACTCCATTAATTCGCTTAATCTGGCTTTTCTGATATGTGTATTGGATAGTTTTTTTGTTTTTTGGTTTTTTTTTTATTTTAACGCATTTTTATTTGTTTTAATTCATTTTCTTACATGCTAGACAAAAATACTTAAAGTTTGCTTACTAATATAATCTACTGATATTAATTCTAACTTACTGACTCTTCACGAGTACACTGAACTAATCCAGAATTTTTGTTGTCTGCCTTTCGGCCTCTTATATTACTTAATTTCATTGCTTAAGCCCATGTACATTTTTTGCAATTCCTCCAAGAAAATTGAAACAAAAAAAAACTTGGATTTCTTAGGATAGATGTTTGTCTTTCGTACTACATTCACAACAATAGCTTTCTTGCAGGGTCAGTGAGAGTAATTAAAGTTTAAGGTTTAAATATTTTGCATGACACATAAGCAATGAATGCAAAGAAATCAATAACAAATAATTAAACATCGTAGTTTTTGTTCACCGTTCTCGTTTACTGTGTTTGCACGTCCACTACAATGGGTCCTTACGAAACTTAGTGAAATAGCAAGGTTAACCTGGCCTGTCCATGTAACATACACCCTACACAACACTATTGCGAGTGAGTCAAGAATCTCTATCATGTTTGCCAAAACCAAAATAAAAATGGATCAAAACTTCCCTGAATTTCAAGGATTTTTAAATACATCTGTATATAGTGTATGATTAATTTGCGGTTTCAGGGGGCGTAAGTTTCCGATAAGTTGCGATTAGTGTTGTACAAAACAAATTTATCAACTATAACGAAACAATTTCTTTTAAAATTTGATCTTCTCTGTTAAATTTGAAAGTAGTGACCTCCTTTACTTGAATTACAGAATTAAATTTACGTAAGCTAGATCCGTAGTCCGATAAAATTTTATACTCAAAAAATCACCTATCCGTTTGACAACAAAATCATCAGTCCAAATTTTACATCTTAATTCCAAAAGGTACAGGCGTAGTCACGAATTTAAAACTCCAGTCAGGCAGACAACAAAGCAAATTCATAATTGTTTCGTTTGCGTCATTTTGGTTTGGAATCCTTAAAAGTTCAATAGAATACCAATAATTTCAATTTATAAACTCCAATTCAAAAGACTATATTTTAATCATATTAACCTTTTTACTCCCCTCACCATATGTGTAAATAATACACATCACTCCTTCAGAATGAATTACGCATACTTTAAAAGAGGAGAACACCTTTATTTGAAGAAATAATACGTGCGAAATGAAATCATTATTGCTACGTACACATGTGACAAGCAGGTGTAGAAGTGTGTGCATACAGCGTACTGATTCAAAAGGTGGTTTGCATAAGTATGTTGCCATATACCGTTTAAATAAATATATGTATGTATGTGTACTGGCTTAGTCATATTCATTGTATTATCTGAAATTTAAGTAGTAAACAATTTTTGTTGATATCTTACATACCTACACGTTAATATTCATATGTACTATTTTGTGTGTTTATTGGCCGTATTTTATTTCTATATTTTCAGCGTATATAATTTTTAATCTTTTGAACTTATAAATACGCTTTGCTTACATAAAAGTACTGAATTCAAAAATTAAAGATAACAATTCTAATATGTCGGAACTGATAAACCATGCTAAGATAACGTCTAGTTATATATATATGTTAAATTTTATTGAGTGTAAACAATGAATAATTTTTTTCTTATAACATTCAAGAAATTGGTCACCGCATGACTTTACTTTATTAATAAGAAGGATTGGCAAAATTATCCCTTTTGCTCGAGTTAAGGTAAGAACATAAGTTCGTGTAAAACAACTTCGATACACCGTAGCAAAGTGGAGCATGATTTTCTAAATTATCTAAACATAAACGTTTTTGTGCTATTATTTACACATTAGCAAATATACAAACAAACACCTCGCCTTCAATCATATATTTCATTACTGATGGCACAGTCTTTGAATTTGGGTTTAAGGCTTTTGAACATAACGTATGGATCCAAAGACAAAAGTAGATAATAAAAAACGTATTCGTTCATGATTGTACCATAACATATCGTTCTGAGGTTTGAAGTAATACTAATCCTTATTTCTTTTTACATGTACCTCTTTCGAAAGTAAACCAATTGGTAATACTGCTGTTCCTGCAATATCCGCATTAAGCCCACGGGTTCATTCTATAGCTAACTTAGCCGTTTCTGGGTTTTGTGCCAAGTCAGTGGCTAAAACATGTTAAACATTGTTTCACTTTGACGAGTTAGGGCTTCTATTATTTCAGCAATAAAATATAATTTGTGCATTGCCGTTATTACTGCACCATATCCACATTTTAGAAAATAAAAATTGATTCCGAAATTAGTAAGACAACAATTGTGAATAGATTGTTGTTTCCTTTATAGGAAGTGTAGTTGCACAATCCCCCAATTCTGGAGAGTTATACCTTAGGTGAAGAATTAACAAACTTCCTATATTTTTTCTACTTCACTATTGTGAAGCTTTCTTTTGAGTTTTACCATCTCCTAAAGGCGAACTCCGTAAAAAAGCAAGTGTTTCGCACCAATAACAATTGAAAACTTCACAGAGGTCTGGTATTGAAATAAGTTTTCAGGATATATCAATTTCTATTTAATATTTTAAAATTGGCCGCTTTTGGCCGAAACACAAATTTCCAGCTTCCAAAAACTACCAATACAAAAAAAAGGCGTGAAACAAAAACGAAGCAGAATTTTAATTCAAGATATTAATGAAAACAATGTGCTTTCAACACATGATTAATCTTGTATAGCCTTTGATTTCATGTAACCTATATATCTTCACTATTATACTTTCACTTTATTCTACATCAGTTTCTACGACTCCAAGAGCATCCCCAACACACCGCGCTGACTAATACTAAACTAATCAGCGATCTTACAAAAGATATGCAGCAGTTAAATTGTTGCGGTTGGTAACACCAATTCCAGTATAAGACTGGCTTATAAAGCCCAGAACATTTCTTTTTTAACTTCCATAGTTTCTGTTTGAAAAACCAGACAGTCTTTCTTCTATACTTCTCTGTATAAAATATGGCTTTATGCTAGCAGCAAAATATGTAGGTAGTGCAATAAAGTTTTAAAAACCGCCATTTTGCACCAAGAAAAAAAATTTATATAATACTTAAAACAAGGTTTCTCTTGATTAGCAAACAATATGCAGTGCATTAAAGATTTTTCTGTGTAGGTTGCTGTTTTTCTGTCATCAATTGATGTGTGTATCTCAAATTGTGTTGATGCTTTCAACTTATTCGAAAGAACTTCAAATAGGAAATATGTTAAGAATTCCTTTTGAGAGTAGAGTGCAACAATCGTTTCTAAATAATCCTTTACGCACGTTCTTTTTGACTTAGATAAAGACACAATTGCGAGCTACAATTTTTCAACAATGCCCGGTTCGTTAATACTTCACCTGTTATTCACCGCTATTCCGGTCGTTTAGTGACATGTCACTTTATGAGTGTGAGAAATCGGTATTCCCATAGTCATTTAAGAATTCATAAAATGACACTAGTCATTTTGCTCCTGTCAGCTCCTGTGGAACGCATTTACCACTCGACATGTCTCATTTTTTGGTATTCCCGGAGTCACTAAACGACAGGAAAAGTGACAAAAACAGCCGATTTGAAATTAGTACATGACATAAAACTAAAAATGTCTAAAGAGTAAGTTTCTTTTGTTTTTTTCTTATTTTTGTGTTTCTTTATATATATTTGCTTATTATTTATGGTTTCCAAAGGTTAAAGGCATCAACACCTTCGCAAATCATTCGCTTGGTGGGACTCATGGAAGAGAACGTCACTCTTGACAAAAATTTCAAAAGAGGCGTTACTCAAAGTGAGGACATAAGAATTGGCTGGAAGGAGGTTGCGGCAATTTTAAACAATTTAGGATCACCTGTGTGTAATGAGAAAGAATGGCAGAAGGTATGTGCAATTGACTATACTTATACATATGTACATACGAACATTTAAATAATTTGTTTTTAAATACTTCATAGGTTTGGTTCGATTGAAAATCAAAAATAAAAAAAAAAATTAACGCACAACAAAAGGGAATCTGAGGCAACCGGAGGAGCACCCTTTAAACAAACATTTTAATGGAGCTGGACGAAAGGGTGGCCAAACTTCTATCAATGCATGAGACAGTGGACCCACCTGAAAGAGTTTTCGGCTTTAAAGAAACTCATCAACGTGGAGTCAACAATGCATTATTAGACAATCCGTCTACATCTACATCTACGAACAGAGCTATGCTGTCCATGTTTTCAAATAAAACACTTAAAGATTATTTAAAAGTTATTTTATTGAAGAATTCAAAATATAAACAAAGTGTAAGTATATGACATTTTGCATTTGACAGGCGGCTTTTGTTGTGGAACATATTCCACAAGTAATTTTAGTTTCGGAATACCGATAAAAAAATGAGATGACTTTCAAAATGACAATAGTCACTAAAATGAGATGAATTTTACCTCAAATCCTTAACAAATGACAGACATCAAAATTTGGTACAATAAGTACTGGAACTGGTGGCAATTTCTCAGAAGATCGTCTAAATTTAGGGCAATGTTGCACTTTTAAGGTATCCCTCCGTGCCCAAGTACCTATGTACTGTACATAACACATCTTTAGGTTCTATTTAAGAATATCTCTTATGTGGTGGATGATAGATGCGTTGTTGTTTGTGTTCGTAATTGCCAACAACATAGGATTGTCGAAGTAGATTACCCATTTTCGTTTACATTCGGTTTAAATTTTTATGCCAATAACATTGTTTGAGCTTCGGATGTAAATACGGGTTTAATGTTTTGTAGGATATTCGGTTTTAAAACAGTGCTTTTGTCATTAGGTTTGAAATCATTCGTATAGATTAAGTTCCCTCCTTCTGATTTTAAGCGATTGTCATTAGTTAAGGAGCATGAGTGTATAAACGCCATGCTCTTTGGTATTTTGTTATTGAAAACGAATTGTCTTTTTATTAAACAACCAAGGAGATTGTGATGGAGTAATTTCCTTATAGTATTGTGCTGGTATTTCTAGGTTTTTTTCCAAGTCTGAGTTTTTTTGTTAGCTGAAGAAATCATTTTTAAGAAGTCGAACGTCTTTGTCGTAGTAATTTGGCAGAAGCTATTCTGTTACGATGTTCAAAGGTATGAAATCATGCTTCTTCTCTGTTTTTAATATTGATTAGCAATATCGACGGCGACCTTTTGCATTGCAGTAAATCCAAATAATTTTATTCTTCAACACTACAATACCCTACTTCAATATACTCCTTATGTGGTTCCCTGCACATAATGACATGTAAGTTTTTATATAAAATGTAATAAAAGGAGTGGACCGTTACTGTACTGTTGCTTTTGTTTATATGAAATATATAAGTGCCACGAAATTTGAACTTTTGCAGAAGATTTTAAACTACATTTATCTACAAACAATATAACCGATTGAATAAAGTTTCAATCGGATATCTATTGACTAGCGGAATCGTAATCATGGTGCATAAGAGCTTAATATATCTTGGTAAATGGTTAATTCTTACTGCACACCAAACAAAGCTGCCGATATTTTATTTTTTAAATGTTTGATAAAATTGAAGAAAGTGTAGTGAAAATGAAAGAAAGTGTAAGTGTAATATGTAAAATGATGTAAAAAACGATGTTTTATTATTACACTATACCAAAGTCTAATGTAATGTTAGGATTTTTAAAAAAGAAATAAAAACAATTTTTTAAATAATTTCGTTCTTAAGTCCATCTATTTTTTGTAAGTAAGACCATATCTAGAATATTCTTCCATCATTTTAAATTTTCCCAGCCATAACGGCAGATGCAAGATACTAGGTCTGCAAACTTTAAGTTTCAGACGTAAGGCAGCATCACCCATGTTATATTATAAATTGTCGCATAAATTCGCTAGAATAACTTTTACTTAAAAATATTTGTATAACATAGTTAAATAATTAATATTGTTTTTTGTAGTAAACTTATGTAAACAAGTAGAGAGTGTTTTGTGTTACTCTGTGATGGATAAATAAAGGTAGTTTTAAAAGTAAATACTTTACTACCGCCACTACAAAAAAAACTTCAAGATAACACTGTAGTGGTATTATAAATTACACTTGGGCCAAGAGCATCACGTACATAAACACCAAATACCGAAACTTGATGTTTGAGGGCAAATCACAGATAACTGTGCAATAGGAACACTAGTACTTTCCCTAACAACTATTACATTACCTACTTTTTCAGCAACAGAATATAAGCACTGAAAATAATATCGAGTATAAAATTAAAGTATTTTTATGTCTAGATTTAAAATATTAAAACATTATTATTAGCGACGATCAACTTTCTTGCTTTATCAAAAGTTTCATGTAGTTCCACTAACCGATTAGATGATTTAAATGCATTTTTAAGGCGTCACAAAAATCTGTTACATCTTATTTAAGTGTTATTTCAACAAGACACTATTAAAAGGACAATGGGGATTAAGATGATGATTAGAAGCAACTTTTTTAACTTTATACTTTATACAGCGATTATATAGAGGTGATCTTCTTATTTGATATTTCCATATGTATCAAGTTCAATACAACTTCAATTCAAAACCATTGTACATATAATTTCAAATTTTTTGTTTTTGTTTTCATAGGTGCACGTGATTTTATGAATATATTAGTGAAATAGTAGTTTATTTACACACTGCAGTGATCGAGATAGACGAGGAGGATATAGATTTTTCATTCAATTAACTATTGTCACTTGAATTTATTTAGTCAACCTCTATTATGAGACTTAAGTACCTCAAGTAAACATCAAGAAAGGGCGTTATGTCAGCATTATAACCTGCATAAAACTTGTAGTAACTTTAATGGCTATTCATATGAGCGGAAAACTGCTAGTTACCGGTAGCCGCGACTTCCCAGTCTAAATTTACCATGAGCATGTCATAGTACATCAATCTCGGTTCAGTTTTCAAAATATATTGCTATGGAAGAAGTTGAAATAGCTATAATTAATTCCAGTGTAGTAATACACAGTACCAGCACCAATACGGCTAAATGCGGACTGACAATTCGCAAAATAAATTAGGAATTCGTGGCAAAAAATAGCGTTGATTCACTAGAGGACATACTCAATTCCTAGGCTGAACATCTCGAACAAATCAACCACCTCTTTCGACTTGTTGACCACAATCAAAGCGTACTTACTGTCTATGAAAGGCGTAACTCTAGTGAAAGAAAATAAAGAGTTTGTTTTTACTTTAACAGAACCTAATGCATGAGAATGCAAATTTCTCTCTAAATAAGTAGCTAGTCTCCTGTAATTCACGTATTTAATTATTTCATAACTCACCTTTCGCCGCGTTCATCAGATCCTTGACTTCCTTGATAATCCTCTTTATTTGATGACTAGTGTGATCCAGTTCCTTTTCGTGCCGTGTCAAATTATCTCGAAACTCTGGGCTATCAACCATGCATTCTTCAAATTCAAGTGGCTCGAGTCCGCGCCGTGTTCCGCCACCCATTTTGCCCTTCAACATTTACATTAAATTTTCACTTAGACGTATTGCTTAAAAACAGCAAAATGAATGTAGGATTTATAACTACTTATGCATATGTATATTTAAACGTAGTATACACTTCTGGATTTAAATAATAGCCACAGAAGTAAACGTATTCCTATTTAGTGCATGTACATGCGTTAATGCTTAAATTGTGTAGAAAAAATAACATATCTGTTAGCACAACATTTTTGGAACATAAATAACAAAGAATTGTATGTTGGTGGAAAGTAATGACCAATTTGTTTTGCAGGTCGTAGCACAAAATCGCTGTGAAGGAATTTCCAAACATATACACACAATTACCATACCAGTTGTAAATTATGTATGCATTCTAATTAATCAATCATAAACAATTATAATTGTTTGTTATTGTTCAGCACATTAACTTCTAAACGCATTTTATATAGTTGTCCAGCAAAATAAAATTTGACGTTTCTTCGATTTGCATTAAGTGACCATATCGAGTCGTGCTGAAGTCATCAATGTATATATACAAACACTATGGGTATCTACATATATATATTATTTAGGTGATGTTTACTTCACTGTATTAGTGTAACATTCAGAAGATTTTCGCAAATTTATGAATATTTCTTATTACTTCATACCAAAGAACTAAAATTCTGTGATGGCGATCGCTCGAAAAATATAAGGTCGAATAATGCAAGATGATAACATTTAAGTCAGTGTAGAAAAAAACAAAACAGAAATACTCGATACTGTATTTGATACCACGTATGTATGTATGTCTAAAGATTGCTACATTGTTCACACTTTGTAGATAAACCGAATTAAGCTACATTTAAAAATCGAAAAAATGCGAAAGGAAAAAGAAAATAGTGTATATGTTAACTGCAAATGTATGTATGCGTGAGTTTCCGTCTTACTACACATAATGCACATGTGTTGTTATCATCCGCGTTTGCAACACGTATTTAATTTATTTCTTATATAAAGATAGACCTAAGGAAACTTGTTTTTTTATGTTTGCTTACTATTTGTAAAAGAAAAATAAACGAAAATAATAGAACCCCCGAAAACTATCGACGCAACAATAGCATTCTCGACAACTCACAATGAACTAAAATGAATTTCTTTACATCAAAGTGAGAGTGAGCAGATACGCGAACTTATCAAATTTGGCTGGAATTTCTGTTCTATTTTTTTTCCAGAGTGTTTCCAATTCGATGCCAAACCAGAGAATGTTAAACTGTTTTCCAGCATACAAGAAAGGAAATGAATTCAATGAATTCCTATTAGATTTGACTGATTGTTTACTGTGGAAAAATTAAACGCAAAGGACATCACCTAATCCGACATATGTACATCTAAAGCTTATTTATTTATTTAAATCTCCTTTAGAGTCATTGGACAAAGATATACATATACCTATACGCAATTTGAATCACTGTCATATTATTCCGATTTCAAATAAAGTTAAAAAAATGTTTTTCACGTACAATAAGAGCCAATATACATATTTGAGTTCTTTTCGGAGGATTTCTTGGCTGCACGAAAGAAATTACACCTTCTGGAGACCACAAATGGAAATCCTTATATACAAAGATAGATTTTTATAACATGTACAGTGGCTCACAATCAAAATGACCTACTCAAAAAAACTTGTTTTTCTCAAAGGGATCTAGAAAAACAGAATTTCTTCCCATCGACCTCTTAAATTTTTAATCAGTCGCTTTCAAAGGTTGAATTCCTAGATAAGTGGAAGTATTCTTTTCTAACTCCAATTTGTAAAAGCGATGACAGAATGGTTTTACAATTAGTTATAAATCTCACTTGCAACCACTTTGCCTTAAAAAAAAGAAAGAAAAGGTAACATCAAGCGTACCATGGCGTAGCCACTTGGGTCCGTTACTATTTCTTTTATTCATAAACGATGAACATATGTTTGATTTCGAATAACCGATAAATTTCAATTGGATATACAAAACCTAGCGGAATGATGTTATCATAACGCTTTACATAACCTTACGAAAATCAAGAACTGAAGCTCGAACGAGTTGAAAAAAATTTCACAAGATAATTCTTTCATAAGTTGCATTCCTTTGAAGATCTTCCTAATTGTAACGAATGATGCAAACCATACGTTTCAGACATTAGGCAACTACAGTCCGCGACATTTTTAATTAGTATATAAATTCAACAGAATTACTTTTTCTCATCATATATACTCCGCGAAGATCTCTTCTGGTGAGAAATTTATTTTTTGATAAATCCATAGAATCAACTATTAAGGATCAGTGGAACAAGAGATGCAAGATGCATTATTAAATTCAGTGATCTTTGTAATGAAACTGATTTTAGCTAGCCCCGATTAGAATTTAAAAATACACTTTCTTATTGAAGTAGTCTGTAAGACGATAAAAGTTGGTAGATGATCCTTAGTCGTTCAGCAACCATTTGCAGTGTAAAGCGATACTGATAATTGACACTTATAGAACGTAGTATTCTGTGAACTCTGCGATGGATAAATTAAAAAAATAGCTTTTTTGGCTGAGTCGTATATAGCCTATTATTATGAAAATGCAAGAATGGGAAAATATAAGGATGTCAAAAAGTTGAAATAGGTTATGAAAAGTTAAAGTAGGCTAAATATGTAACAAGTGGAATGAAAATGCCAGGTGACAAAAATTCTAACGAAAACAAAGGTGAAATATATGTAAAAAGGTGGACCAGTTCCAAGATGTTTTAGACAAAACATCTGGGTAGATCACTTGAAACAATTGAAACCCAGTGGCCAAATTTACTTCATTTAGATTAATTTTGGATATAGCAATTGTGTCGTTTTAAAGGGTGTTAAATGTTTGTTCCCAACTAAAAAGGGATGTTACGATGGATGTAAACAACCTAGAAAAGTATCCAGATGCTGAAACCGAACATTGAAAAAACTTGGCAAAAGACTTCCAACTTGTATTAACTCAAGTAAAAACACCAGCGAAATAATCAGGTTACTATTCGGAAGAATACTCTGAAAAGATAAATTTTCCCTTTCAACAAGCAGCCAGTTATGTTAGTCGGTATATGAAAAAAATACTAGAATAGTTCGCTGCCTGGACCAAGAAATTTATTATTAAAAATTTTTCAAAGCGCGACATTTCAATTTTCTTTTCAGTGACGCTAGTAAAGTATAATACTAGTAAGGTGTTCAGAGGTGGATTCGTTGTCCTGATAGGATCGAGTTGCATCAAATGGCAAGCGAATCTAGGATGAGAGTTGTTGGTGTAAGTAATGTGAATGAAATATATTCTAAGTTTTTCCTGCTATATATTTTTTATCTCAAAACATAAAACACACAAGACAGCACTTTTCACATCACTAAAATTTATGTTTTATTTTATTATTGTGTTTTTTCACTTATAGCTACTAGCTTAACGCAATTTCGCTCGAGAAACACTACTGTCACAATATTGTACCGAACAGTTTTTAAAAGTTCGCTGTGGATCTCCAATAGCGACGAAAGAGATTCAAAACCGACTGCGCTACTTAAATTATCTGTTGGAAATTTTAGAAAGAAAAATAAAAAAACTAAAATTCTTTTTCTGAGTGCCGCTGTCTTAAGCTAGGCTCCACACTCTTAAGAAATTGTTTTTATTAATTTACTTAAACGCTACAAGTGCCTCTGTTAATGCAAAAGTGCCATCTTGCAGTTTAACAGTTTGGTGGGTTACGTTGTACTCGCGTGATATACAAATTGCACTCCGGCCGAATCTTAACGGATGGCGACTTCAATAAGGACCTCGTTGTGTAATTTTCCGGCAATTTTACATAGAATTATAACAGCCATAAGCAGTAGTAGAGCATTTGCGCCTATAGCGACAATCAAACAAGTCCTTACTAAGCCCTTGAACCACTTATAATATGCAGGAATGCAAGTCTTTCATGAACTTGGTAAGTTCACTAAATTGACCAAGACTTGTTTATGCAGCGGGTCACCATGGGATCATACAAATAGTGTGCCTATGAATTTACCAGAAAAGTATCAGATGAGAAGTTCTTAATACCCGAACCTGTGTTTCAGTTGCCGGTATACTTGGTCATTCTTAGTTAAGCATGGTTTCGGGCGTTCACTCAAGACGGCAGTAAGCATCTATATCCGATGCTTAGCAGCTTACCCTCGGTAGCTGGCGCAGTTAAAGGGGTCTTCTTTTTTGAATCGGGAAAATCTAGTGAAATTACACTTGTCGAACATTTCTCGAAAGAGTGATATTTGTGTTCTCATCTTCCTTGAACAGTCTGCAGAAAGAAATGGTTCTTAGGAATTCTTAAGCTTGCATCATTTGGATAGATGTCTCACCCAGCTTGGGTACGCACATTGTCGAACTGGTTTTTTCTGGTAGACGCACAGTACAGCAGTGACAGCTTTTCTGATGGCGTTTTGATGGCGTTTCTTTTATTCATCTATTGTTTCACCTGGCAGGGTTGGTCTCTCTGGGTGTTTTTTGAAGACTCGATCGGCAAAGTTCCTAACGTTAGATTACGATTGTAGCTTTTTGACGTAAGGCGGTTGCGGTATTGTTATACTTCGTTGTCCTATCGATGTGTATGTTCTTACCTTGGCTAAAACAGAAAAATATCCGAGTCAATGTTGGAGACTGCCTGACCTTGATCGCAATGGTCAATGGTCAATCTGTTTGACGATTTATTGATCAGGGACCCTCAAGGGGTCTTTGTGAATGTTACTGTTTTTTTTCAAAAAATTTTAGCAAAGACAAGCTGCAGAAGGAGAAAACGATGCAGAAGATGTGGATGCATTTTTTATTAGTTTCTTCTTCTTTTCCTTCTCCACGATCTTTCGCAGCTGCCGCCAGTTGCGCACTCCAAGTTGGTTAAGGTCCTTCTCCACTTGTGTGCGCCACCTTAGCCTGGGCCGTCCTCTGATGCGTTGTCCCAATGGTTCAGATTCGAAGACTCTTCGGGTCGGAGCAGTGGTGTCCATACGCTCTACATGGCCTAGCCATCTTATGCGTTGTATTCGAATACGTTTTACTAGGCGCGTGTCGCTGTACAACCCATAGAGTTCGTCGTTACATCTTCTCCTCCAGATGCCATCAACGCAAACAAAACCACAAATCGCACGCAAAACTTTTCTCTCGAAAAGATTTATTTTCATCGGCCTTTAGTAACGTCCAGGTTACAGCGTCATAAAGTAGGACAGGGATAATCAAGGTGTTATATAAAGCATGCTTAGTTCTTTGGGACTTACTCAATTGCTTCTTGAGACCAAAGAAACAGCGATTGGCAAGAGTGATTCAGCGTTTGATTTCGTTACTGATGTTATTGTCCCTATTTGCCGCGGAGCCGAGGTAGACGAAGTCCTTGACTACCTCCAAGTTTCTGCTGCCTATCTAACGCTCTGGCCGAGACGCCGATTTTGTGTGTCCTTTCTTGATGACAGCATGTACTTCGTTTTGCCCTCATTCACCACCAGACCCATTTTAGCCGCTTCCGCTTCAATGCCAGCAAACGCTTCATTGACGGCTCACTGTGTTCGTTCAATCACGTCAATGTCGTCGGCGTAAGCTAGCATTTGAACTTACTTTTGGAAGATCGTGCCTCTGGTGTTGACTTGTGAGTTACGCACGATCTTCTCAAGGATGATGTTAAAGAAGTCACATGACAGTGCGTCGCCTTCTCTTAAACCTTTATTGACATAGAAGGTCTCGGTGACGTCGTTCCCGACTTTGACGGAGCAGCGACAAGACACACAATCTGACGAGTTTGGTAGGAATACCAAAACTAGATATGGCACTGTATAGCTCTTCTCTAGGCACGCTGTCATATGCGGCCTTATGCTTTCCTCCGACCGTATCTTACAGATGAGCTGGTGCATGCTCCCAACCAGGTTGTCTTCAGCTGCTCTAAACAGTTCTGCGGACAGTCCATCCGTTCTAGCAGCTTTTAAACAAACCATTATTGAGAAAATAGATTCCGAAGGTGAAATAACAAGAAAAAAAAATCCAACATTTTAGCACAATTAATTCTTTCCCAAGATTGCAAAACAGTACTCATTTTTGAGTACTTGATTTGACATACAGTAAACATGAAGTTATTATTGAAGGCTTTGTAGATTATGAAAGAGCTAAAAGAACTGTCTTCATCGTTCGCAGCATTTGTGGGAGCTTTAAGCAAGCTCTGCACGCTTGTCCATTATCTATAGCGAAAAAAGAACTTGAACATGGAATAAAAAAACAGCATAAATACATGTAGTGAATTAAAGCGGAATATTAAGGCTATGTACATACATATATTTTGTAACCAGGGGCCCATACACAGAGAGTTCTTTTCGGCTTTAAATTTTAACATACGAAATTATAATTTTTAACACAATGATAAAAAAATGTACGAACTATTCGATGAGCCACATATAACTTAAGAGAAAATGAATGTAGCTTTGGCCGCAAAAGTTTTGAGTCGGTCGGAAACTTGTGGCAATGGTTGAACTGGGTAGCTTTTCCGCCCATCCTGTAAAATATGTCAAGCCGACATCGGCATTCATAAGAAATAACAATTGATTATTTAATAGGCAAACCAGCGCTCTCTAGAGATGACTAGTTAAAATGAAATGTTATGAAATGTTTTGCTCTGAAGGTCCAGTCTAAAGTATTGTATGCTTCAGAAACGAAGTATTATTTGATATTTACAAAAGTATTGAATATCTAAATTAAGATAAATTTAATCAGGATTCACTTGAGAACCTGTTTGGAAAAATAAAAGCTCGACATTGTAATAAAAACAATCCGACTTCAGCAGAATTCGAATGTTTGTTAGCTAAAGTAATGTCGTTAAGTTTTCCGTTTAAATCAGAATTTGCAAACTGCTAAGATGATGATTCCGACTACCGCACTCTAGATCGTCATATGTAGCCAAAACGTAGAAGAGTGCGAAGAAAGTAAAGCAGAGATGCAGAAAATTTGCAACAATCTAATTGATGAAAATTTGAAATTTATGAAATAATTCCAGAAATTCATAGTTTCAGTGAGATATTTTGGATGCATACTGTTTTTTCAAGACTGAGCAAAATGAAAAGTGTTTGTCTGGAGTGTGTAGAAGCTGTTTCGAAAATAAAAAAAAAATTCAACTTAACAGAAGTTTAATCAAGCTAAAAGAATATGACTTTTGTGATCCTCGGACAAATACACTGGATTAAGCCGCATCGCATTGTTTTTTGTCTAATAGTTACAAATGCAATCCCGATGCGCACTATATAATTTTCTGCAATCCCGGAAGCGGAAGAAATGATTTCCAGGAGTCAAAAGTAACTTAGGACAAGTGGTTTATGGCCACCGGAGTACAATCTGCACTCTTTTCTAAAAGTGTGCATTTTATTTCATGGACTGGAAAAAAATGTTATATATGATGTTGTAAATAACCTAAGGTGGCTGTCTAACAAATTTCATTAAAGTCCGTTCTTGAAAAGTTTTAGTTTCAGCAAAGTGAAATTTTGCCAAAATATCGATGAAAAGGCAGAAACAATATTATCTATGTTGGTCGTGGAAAAAACGCAAAACTTTCAGTATTTGTATATTTCATTTAAAGACAACAGATTCAATTAATGAAGAAACAATACAACGAAAAATGCTAAAATTAAACTGCAACTCTCTGCTTCCACGAACCAACTGCCCTTTTCCAAAACGTCAAATTCGGATTTGACATCCGATGGGTGCGGCGTTTGTTTTAAATTCAAAGGGTACTGTCAGCAATATTTCCATGTCCCTGTGATTCAGCCGCTTGAGTCGCTGTGTCACCAATCTTGGTACTGCTGACATCCAACACTGCTAGTCTTGATACAGGTCGATCATACAAATCGGACGACGTCTTGATTGTTGCTCTTCTTATTTGTCCATTATGGGCAATTTTTACTGCAATAACTATACTTTTCGGCCAGGATCTTCTCGGTAAATTTTCATCTACGATTATGACGAGATCTCCCACTTCAATGTCCTTAACCTTCTGGAACCGTTTCGTCCTTCTCGTCAGGGTTGGCAAATACTCACGTACCCATCGCTTCAAGAACATATTCGTCAGTTGTTGATATCCTCTCCATTTTTTACGTAAGATCAGGTCCTTCCGTTTGATGTTCCTAACAAGAAATGGTTTGGTGTCATCGCTTCGTCGTTCTCATAATCTACTGATACATGTATAAGTGGTATTGAGTTGATAATATCTTCCACTTCTATTAGCATTTATTGTAAAGACTCATCCGTCAACCTTTGGTTTCTTGTTATCTTATTTAAAACGTTTTTCACCAAACCAACTAACCTTTCCCAAACTCCGCCCACATGAGGAGCAACTGGTCGATTGAAAAACCACTTGGTGTCTGAACTGGTAAACTTTTTTTGAATTCGGTCGCAATCAATATGATGAAAGGCTAATCTTAACTCTTTCTCTGCTCCTCGAAGATTGCTTCTGTTATCGGAGTAAAACTTTTTCGGTGTTCCTCGTCTTACTATAAAATTTCGTATGCAAAGGATGCAGGAGTCTGTTGTTAATGTTTTTGCCATCGCTATGTGAATTGCCTTCACCGTCAAACAAGTAAACAATACTCCCCACCGCTTTTCCTGACGTCTTCCAACCATTACTAAAATTGGACTAAAATAGTCCACGCCTACATAACTGAAAGGTCGTGTATATGCTGCCAATCTTGTTTCTGGAAGTGGAGCCATCACGGGAACAACTGGTTCAGCTTGAAGAATCCGGCATCATTGAGAGTCGTTTACTACAGTTTCGTGACATTGGTGATGAATGTGAGATGATACACATTTATCAAAAACGACAGTCGATGGTCTCGCGGCAAGATAATTGGTCGCTTAGTACTCTGCTTAACACACCAAGCGTTGTTTATCCCCCTCATACGCAGGATTCCTTCCGCATCTAAATATGAAGATAACTATATAAATGATTACCTTTTGTCAGCTGCTTTCTCTTCGATAGCATTTTGATTTCTTCTCCGTATTTTTCTTTTTGTATCATACGAAACAGGAAAAGTTCAGCTTTTCGAAGTTCGTCTGACGCTAAGGGTCCATTGCTTCGGGAAAAATTGTTGTATCCTTGTCCTCAGATTACCAATATAGCAAAATATCCAACCCACGGAATGTAGTAAAAGCTTCCAGTCATGTTTTTTGCAATATTTCCGATATACGAAACATCACGAACGGTTAAAACTTTCTTGCATCGGATCGCAACCAGCATAAGACATTTCTTGAATCCATCCACAAATACGTTCGCTCAATTGTAAGCTTACCAGGATGTGATTTAATAATTGAACTCGCCATTCGGGATCCCAAAACTGCTACCTGTTCCAACCTTGTTATAGATGTGGGTTTCAAATGCGCTACCCTACATTAAGCAAAAACGAGAGCACATCCAATGCTTGCACCCTCTATGAAGCGGAAGTAAGCCACCGCAGCCATCGCATCCTCGCTCGCATCTGTGAATATGTGCGGCTGAATTCTTGACCGCTTTCCGCAATCTTCTGAAAAGTAACACCTTGGTATTTGCACTTTTTCTACCTGTGTCAACAACTTTCGCCAACTTTCCCATTCCTTGTGAAGTTCCAGGGGTAACTCCTCATCCCACTAAATTGGCATTAGAACCCGCAGAAGTTCTCTCTTCGTTGGAATCCCAGAACCATTCATAATGTCCTTATGCAGCTTCACAAGCTGGAGCGAAAATCCGAGATAATCTTCTTGCGTGTTGCACCAAAGTCCCAAGACCTTTGATGTAATTGTTTTTTCCACCAAATTCTCCAAGAGTTTTTTTTGTGTTCAATCTAAGTTCTTGAACATCCGCTGAGTTACGCAACCAATTGCGAATAGTAAAACCAGCCTTCGCATGCACGTAATTTACATCCTGCACCAAATTAATTGCCTCCTCTATTGTATCGACTCCATCCAACCAATCGTCAACATAGTGATGATCTATTATAGCTTCTGCAGCTCTCGGAAATATGTCAGAAAATTCTTCAGCATTAACATTCTTCACGTGTTGTGCAATGCTGGGAGAACAAGTAGCACCAAACATAAGTACGGCCATTACGTAAACATCTGGATCCCTGCTAGAATCACCCTAAACTGGTCTTAATTGCAACTGGGTCATTCCATTTTCCTTCTTTGATCTAGAGTGATAGTGTCAGCTTCTGATTATTCAATCCTATCAGGATTCCACACCTGGCTCCTTAAAAACTTTCCAGTGGAACGTCACTCTAATATAAATATTCGAGCTGTATATCTTCAGCAAGAACCGTCTGCTCTGGCAATGACAAACTATTTACTGTACGAAGATCCTGAAGACGATAGTTCGTAGCATAGGCATTCGGAGCTGATATTTCCATAAGTAATTGATGAAGTAAGTAATTGAGGCACAATGGTGAGACTTCGCTATGTGAGATTCCACAAGAGCCAGAAACGAGCCGCTATCAAGGAATGCATATGTGTTTATAGATTTATTTTTACCATACAGTAAAACAGGAAGAACTCTAAACACTGCGTTACTTTCACCGCTCCATTGATGAGCATTACATGCCTTCTTATCATTTAGCAAATTGTACGGTGAATTCTTAGTCGTATTTCGACATCTAAAGTTTTTCCGATGTGCTAGACAAACCTCACAAATGTTCTTATTTTTCACTAGCTCTCGTCTGTTGGCAATAGAATATTCTTTAAATAAACCACAGTTTAAAATTTTGTGATTATCGTCACAAACAAAGTAACCAGCAGTACGATTTTCTTTTGGCTTTTCATTGTTTTTCATCTCCACATGAGCATGTAGTCCTTTCTGTTGCTTTTCACCTTTGCCTTCTATAGATGGAAACGACATCACTGCACTTGCTGCCTCTGCCATACTGTAAAGCCATTCGTCAAAGTCTGCCAAATTTGATTCTCTTGAACCTCGTTGCAACCCCCAATTAAGTCGTAAAGATGTCGGAAGTTTCTCCACAAGCTCATGGAGAAGAATGGGATTGTTGATATGATTCGTCAGTCCAGCTGTTTCCATAGTTCCGTATAAATTACGCACAGATAGGGAAAAATTTATCAGCGAATCCAAACGATCTGCTTTCGGTGATGGTTCTGATCGAATCTTAGACAGTAATGTTTGCACAATATATTCGCGACGTCTATACCGCATACGGAGAGTTAATATGACCTCACCCACCATGGATGGAATGAGAAGGCGGGACCTCACTGATTCCCGAGCATTACCCCTCAAAGCTCTTTGCAGGCGCCATAAGTTTACTTCGTCACTAAAGCCGCATACACGTGTGCTATTTTCGTAACTACTAATAAATAGTGGCTAGTCTTCAGGTCGCCCAGAAAATATTGGTAATTCTTTGGACACCGCTTGACGTGCTGAGACTTGATTAACGCTTAGGACCTCTTCTCCATAATGTAGAGGGAACTTATCATCATCATCTCTCATCTCATCATTCATCTCTTTTAAATCCTTCATACAATTTGTTTGTTTCAACCAAGCCGAAGTCCTGTTTTTGGCTGGAATACTCTCCTCGCTACCATTATCATCCAATAATGTTAGTAACTCATATTTTTTTATATAAACTCCTTTTTCTTCTGCTGTCGTTCTGCCATTAGGCGCATATCCAATTCTTTTTGTTCCTCCAGGCATTTTATCTCCAACTCCAGTTTCTTTTCGCTCTTTCCGGATGAAGCAATACTGAGATTTGTAAATGATTGTGCCGCCACGCTGTCGCCTACATGCGACGCCATGTTGCCCTTCTTACTTCTATCTGCGACCATCGACGAATCTACTCCGCCGCAACTGTAATGGTACCATTTGTGACATTTATCGCATTCTACCATGTCCTCCATGCTTTTGAAATCCTCGCACTTAGGACAATCGCTTTTTTCCCCTTTCTTGGTGTTGAACATTGTTTCTTCTTCGGATACTACTCAACCTTATCAAAACACACTTCCTTATGCAGAATTTAATTTTAGAAAAGTTGGCCGTGGAAAAAACACAAAACTTAAATTATTTGTATATTTCATTTAAAGACAACACATTCAATGAATGAAGAAAGAATGCAACGAAAAATACTAAAAATAAACTGCTTCCACGAACCAACTCCCCTTTTCCAAAACGTCAAATTCGAATTCGACATCCGATGGGTGCGTTTGTTTTAAATTCAAAGGGTCTAGGCAATGTCAGCAACAATCTACTTCTGAAATGCAATACTTTTTGTAACAAATTCTGAAGTCTGACATTTGTTAAGGAGTGCGTCTAAGACTCTCTCAGAGAAAGGCAAATTACGAGAGCGCATCTAAACCAAATGGGGGCATGGGCCTATGCACACAAGGCAACGTCCTTGATCGCACTCACCATGGCGAACTGCCAAGGCTATCCTCGTCCGTGCACAGGTCAAGTTGACATACAGACTCCCCGTGGCGGTCCCTGGATGACCGGATTTGTTGTTCGAGGTAGACTTAGGCAAAAAGTCTTAAGCTACGATCCCGTAAGCGAACGCCTCATGACAGTCCGCATCAAGGCTAAATTCTGTTGGACTTCGTCGCGGCGCGGAACCTCTCTGTGAGTAGTACGCGGTTCTCACATCTCAACATCCATAAAGGTACCTGGCGATCCCCTGAGCAATCAACCGTCAACCAGATTTATCACGTTGCGATCGACGTCAGACACTCCTCCAACATTCTCGATGTCCGAACATTCCGAGGCGAAGGAAGGAACCCATGGTTTGACGACGAGTGTAGGCAGGCACATGCAGCTAAACAGGAGGCCTACCAGGCAACGCTGCATCAGACAACGAGAGTTCGTGAGCTCTTCAAACAGAAAAGAAAAGAAGAGAACCGGCTTCTCAGAAGGAAAAAGACAGAGCATGAGAAGCGCGCGGTCGAAGAGATGGTGGGTGTATATAGGATTCGGACCGAAGCCTGCCGGGACCAAAACGAGAATGAGAATCTGGAAAGATAATTTCTGCAGAATTTTAAACGGCGATGATGGCCCAAATTCCGCTGTTAAGCAGATTGTTCCTCTAATTGGACGATGACAGGCAAGAATTCCGCCCCCCGACTTAGACGAAGTCGAAAAAAGCTGCTGTAGCTGATGGACTGTCGGCAGAACTGTTAAAGGAGCTGGAGATGACCTGGTTGGGCACATGCACCAGCTCATCTGTAAGATATGGTCGGAGGAAAGCATGACCGATGAGTGGAATCTCAGCGTCGTCTTACAAGAAAGTAGAACGCTTCGACTGCGCCAACTATCGATGGATTAGTATCCTTAACATCGCGTACAAGATCCTCTCTGCCGTATTGTGTGAACGCCTGAAACCGTTTGTCAACAACCTGATAGGTCCTTATCAGGGTGGTTTTAGGCCAGGGGAGTCCACCATGGACCAAATCTTCACACTGCCGCAGATCCTGGAAAAGATCCAAGAAGTGCAAATCGACACTCACCGACTATTCGTCGATTTCAAGGCCGCATATGAAAGTGTGCATAGAGACGAGCTATGTCTAGTTTTGGCATCCCTACCAAACTCGTCAGATTGTGTAGGATGACGATGGAGAACTCACGCTGCTCCGTCAAGGTCGGGAACGAACTCACCGAGACCTTCAATGTCAAAAAAGGTTATAGACAAGGCGACGCGCTGTCATGCGACTTCTTTAACGTCATTCTTGAGGGGATCGTGCGTAACTCACACGTCAACATCAGAGGCACGATCTTCCACAAGTCCGTTCAACTGCTAGCTTATGCGGATGACATTGACGTGATTGGACGAACACAGCGAGCCGTCAATGACGCGTTTGCTGGCATTGAAGCGGAGCGGCTAAAATGGGTCTGGTGGTTAATGAGAGCAAAACGAAGTACATGCTGTCATCAAGGATGGACGCACAACAACGACGTCTCGGACAGAGCGTCACACTAGGCAGCAGAAACTTCGAGGTTGTCAAGGACTTAGACTTCTTCAGCTCCGCGGTAAATAGGGACAATAACATCAGTACCGAAATCAAATGCAGAATCACTCTTGTCAATTGCTGTTTCTTTGGGCTCAAGAGGCAATTGAGTAATAAAGCCCTCTCCCGAAGAACTAAATTTGCTTTGTATAACACCTTGATCATCCCAGTCCTACTTTATGGCGCTGAAACCTGGACACTACTAAAAGCGGACGAGGAAGCTCTTATTCTTTTCGAGACAAAAACTTTGCGTGCGATTTTTGGTCCTGTTTGCGTTGATGGCATCTGGAGAAGAAGATTTAACGACGAACTCTATGTCTACACCGACGTGCGCCTAGTCAAGCGTCTCCGGTTACAACGCTTAAGATGGCTAGGAATTGTAGATCGTATGGACACCACTGCTCCTGCTCGAAAAGTCTTCGAATCTGAGCCATTGGGACAACGCCACAGAGGACGGCCAGGGCTAAGGTGGCGCACACAATTGGAGAAGGACCCCAACCAACTTGGAGTGCGCAACTAGCGGCAGCTGGCGAAAAACCATGTTGGCTGGAGAGGCATGTTGGTTAAGGCCCAAGTCCACCCCAGACCCCAGATGAAGATCTAAACCAATTGTGTAAATTGTGCCATTTATGAAATATCAAATCTGAAATGTTGCAAACATTTGTTTGAATTATACCGCACTCGTGAGGCCTAGAGTGTTGTGAAATTAATGGAGGATTTAAAAAATACTTCTAAAAGCTTATTTTTAAACGTGATAACAGGTGAAGTTTTAACGAACCGGGCATTGTAGTAAAAATGTAACTCGCAATTGCAAAAAAGACCGTGCGTAAGGGATTATTTGGAAACGATTGTTCCACTCTACTCTCAAAAGGAATTCTTAACACATTTCCGTATATCTCTATTTGAAGGTCCTTCTTTCACAATTTGAGATACACATATCAATTGATTTGACAGGAAAACAAAATTTCTCGGGTTAAAATGGTCAGGGTGGGGAAATATTTTACTCTCTCGAGAAATCGCCCATTTGACGTAAGTAAGCTCATTATCGTACTGTCTTCCACGATACAGAAAAGAAGGTAGTATCTTGCGCATGTTCCACACATGTAAACAAAAAAAAAAGAACAAGATGGCTGACCGAAGTGACATACATTTTTGTTCACATTGGATTTTGGTTTGTGATTTGAATTAGTTTGGATTCGTTATGGATTTTTTCCTTATTTTTAGTTATTAAATTCAGAATTTTCAATAACAATTAATTGTGATTTAGTGTCAGTGTATCTGACATGCATCTTATATGTACATGAAATAAAAATACGATTTCTTTTGCCTGAAAAATTGTGGAAAACATTAAAGTAAATAAAAGTGCTTTTGTGCGTTGTTTTATGAAATGGTTTTTACTAGTTTTCTTTTCTTTCTTATTGAAGAGTTATCGCGTACATTATTGAGGTGTTTAATGCGAAAATACATTCTTGACCGAAAGAAAATTTGTTTCACCATTTTTTTCGGACGGAATGCCTTCAGATAAATGAATTCATTTCTTTAAATAATTTCTACTGTAAACTATCTCGTCTTTGTTAAATTGTTTGAATACTGCCTCCATCCTCTCCATGTTTGCCATCATATCCCTGGTAGGCTCTTGAAGAAATCCCTCCGTTAGCTGATTTGTCCAAGTAAATGAAGATTCTTGCTGCCCATCTTCGACTTCTGAGTCAGGGTTCCTTAATCTGTGGCAAATGTAGCCGGCCAAATGCTCCAGTCCGTCGTACTGTATCAACTCCAGTTCATCCGGCTGTTCTTCAATTGCTGCAAATTCCGGATTCAGTTCCTTAAGAAGGCTGCCAGTCAAATAACTCGTACCATCTAAATCGTATCTATCTAAAGTATTTCCTTTGGAAGATATAAAATTGATTCATTTATATGAAAAAGTATATAATGTTTAAAGAAATACAATACCATTCAGTGATAAACTCCCTTCATTTCGTCCAAGTATATATGCCCGTATCCGGTACATAAATTCCAACCTGTCTGGATGATCATATAGGCCACCCTTGGATCTTATAGTTCCAAAAAAATTTTCCAAGACATCTTGGTTTAACCTGTATGTTAGTGTGTACGAAATATTGTACTCATTTTTCAGATCAGCATACAAATGTTTTAAGGTATTATTCGTTATGATGGCACCTAAAGCAATTTGATATTATAAGACAAACTCTTTTCTTAATTAAATGGTACCTTTTTGGAAGGGCACTATAGTTATTTTTCCTTTTACTCTCATTTTGTACATTACTTCCGTCAACTTATCAATAATTTCCATTTGGAGTGAATGTGATCCCATACTGTTCATACAATGGGTTTATTGGCACAAAATCACTTTTTTCAAAATGTTTTGAACAAATTCGCGTTGTTTTTACGTTAAATTTATCTTTGCGACGACACAAAAAGCCCACTGCTTACACATTTTGCTTTGTTTTGGGAATGAATGGTATGATATGTCTTCATTCCCAGTTTTATTTTTATCGTTATTGTTGTTCACAAAACACCCAAATACTGCACAGTGCATTATAAAAACTAAACTCTTTTTTTATCGAATATTAATAATACTGATGTAAACAATTTCTTTTCATTCAACGATGTCACAGACGGCGGCCATATTGAGAGAATTTGACAGATGCGCAGAACGAAACCAAAATAATTGTCCGGAGTATATTACCTTCTATATATGTAGTACACATAAAAATGTATATATTCTTAGACAGTCAAACGGTGTTGAAAACGCTGAAGAGATACACATTTAACTCTAAGGTGATTCAGAGCCCTTAAGCTCAAAAAAATAATAGAAACAAAGGTCTAGACAAGGATCAATAATCAGAAATTGAGTACAAGTTGTCTTTACTTCAGTATAAAATTTTGTGCAATCCCTGAACCGTAAGAAATATTTCACAAGAGTCAAAAGTAGTTTTTGGGCTACCGGAGTGCAATCTGCACTTTTTTCTAAAATTGTGCAATTCATATCATGGATTGGGAAAAAATGTTACATACAGTGGATCAAAGTGAAACTCGGACACCCTGCTGTAAATACCTAGTCTTAAGCATAAAATAAGTTTGGAATGCGAAATACGTTTGGTTTTATTTTATTAAAAAGCACAGTAGTATTTCTTAATAATTAACAAAAAACAAACAACAATTTGAGCGTACAAATAAATAAGAGAAAATAAATTCATGACATACTACTAAAATTCAACTCAAAGTGAAACTCGGGCAAAAATAAAAGAATAATTTCAAACTTAATTAAAAATACAATTAATTAGTAGCTAGTACTTTGTTGGAAACCCTTTATTTTTTCTAAAGTGTTCTAACCGTTTTGGCATGGATGAAACCAGTTTTTCGCAAAAATTGTTAACAATTTTGTTCCACTCTTCTAACAGAGCCCTTTTCAAATCCTTTTTATTTGAAATGTCCTAATTTTTCAGCTGCTGTTCTAAATGGGACCATACATATTCAATGACATTTAGGTCGGGCGATTGCGGTGGAGTATCTAATACATGTGGGCAGTTATAAAGAAGCCATAAGCGTACATTAAGAGCTTTATGTTTTGGGTCCTTATCCTGATAAAAATGGTAACAATTTTCTATCCCCAATTTTCGCATGCTTCGCTTCAAATTTTGTTGAATTGATTTTTTTTAATTTGTTTGTACGTTAAAATTGTTGTTTGTTTTTTGTTATTTATTAAGAAATACTACTGTGCTTTTTAATAAAATAAAACCAAACGTATTTCGCATTCCAAACTTATTTTATGCACAATACTTCGTATTTACAGCGGGGTGTCCGAGTTTCACTTTGATCCACTGTAGGTACATATGGTGTCTAATAGATTTCATTAAAGTCGGCCCATCAGTTCTGAACTTGAAAATGTACATTCCCAGCAAGGTGCGCGGATTTCGCAAATTTTACGTAAATATCGATGAAGAGGCAGAACCAAATACTGTCTACTTCTGATGCAGCCAGATTTCGTTTATGATACGTTAACTGTTATTCTGTTGCTTCGTTGACGGAGATCCTTAAAATAAGAGACTGTCTCTCACTGAAAGCGATTTGCTTCCCATAATAGTAAAGAGAAAAAGTTTGCCATTATAAATTATTACTATAAAAATCGTACTTTTTCAGTTTCATGTCAATCTCTTCTAAGGCTGTGAGATATCTGTATATGATTGTCTGTATCTAAACTAAACTTTCGCAAATACACAAACCTTTCTCCGCCGAAATGTATGCAACGTAAATATTTATTTTTTTCTTTTAACTCTAAGAACTATTGCTTTAATTTATGTATGGAATTTAAGCAGTTTTTAAGCCCTTATCCAGAATAAACTTAGCGCCCTAAGCCGCCATACCCCCACTCATACAATTTTTCAGCGTTTCCCTGAGATCAACAAACGACATCACTCAATCGCGTATCCGCCGCGAGTATCGGAATCATGCAAATCAAGTATACAAAATTGACGCAAAACATTTAGTAAACAACATCTTTTCATTTATAACACTGCGAAAAGTCAAATTAATTTCAATGAAAATATCTGTCGAGGCTAATAATACTGAGAAATTACTGTGCATTCTATTCCTGGATTGTACATGTTATTTTCCTTTCTCTCATAAGACCCTCAAGATTTGAGCTTTTACGATCGCGACATTACGAGATTCTTTTCTCTCTCTTGGTCTCTCACACACGTTATTTGTTAAGAGACCATTTTTAATAGCTAGTAACGTCACGCAACGCATCGTGCGTTCTCTTTCAATTGAGAATACTGAGAGAGTTGCCAACTGTTCTCAGTTGGCATATTTCTAAGGTATGTTCAACGAATTTCAAGAATGTTGAATAGAGAAAAAGTCACACTTTTTAAGAGAAAACCTTTATAAATTAAAATCCTCCTTGTTGGGATTTTTTTAAAAAAAATATCTTTATTATTCGGAATCTACTTAAAGACTGAACTGAACATTAAATTCGATTAATAATTACACCTAAGCTTAACCTACTGCATCAGCAGAACGACGCTCGCCGGCAGTTGAATATTGGGTTGCGCGTGTTGACCCAGACGCGACGTCAGCAATTTGGGGGCTGGTGCAATACAGAAATTTGAACTCGTGCAGCGCTGGTGTTGGATTGCTTGTGAACGATGGCTTGTGAACTTTCCCATCGTTAACTCCTCCCTCCTTAAAAAGATGCGTCCCGCATCTTCACGCAAAAGGAATGTTGTAGATGCTGGGGAAGGTTTGTGGAGATGTTGTTTGCTTGATGTCCATCGGCTTTATTGCAACGATCGGAGTGATATTGTCAGCAATTGGCTGGATTCTTCTTCTTGTGCCCACCATGACCACTATTAGGATGAGGGCTACTAGTAAACTATACGTCAGGATTTGATGGGTTTCTGCTTCTGTTTTAATCTTGGAAATATATTGTGTGTTGTTAGTGTGTAGTTCCCTCATAAGTTCTAAGGAGAGAACTTCTTCTATTCCTAGGTCTTCTGAGGCTGGGTGAAGTGTGGGAGGTAACGCTTGGAGTTGCACCGCTTCCTTCGAAACGTATCGTTGGTTGTTTATCACAACTGTGTCATTGTTGAATTTTATGACGTATGTTCCGTTTAGGGCCAGCGTTTTGTTGTTGAACTCTACCGTGCCGTTGAATTTGTTCACAATGATGAGTCCTGTTGAAATCTCCTCCAGTTCAGGAACATGTTGGCTATTTGTCTGTCTGCATGATGCATTTCTATTATCTAATAGGTTCTTAATGCATATATCGAAACTTATATCTACTAATTCTGAATTCTTACATAATGTTACTTCATTTACTTTCTTACAGCTACTTACAATTCCATACAATTTGTCTTCACTTTTTATTACTTGTCTATAGTTTATTTTATTTATTAGGCCGTTTGGCTTCTTTATTGGCGTTAATATTAGTTTTGAATACAATTCTTTCTTTGTTTTTGGTATGTTTATTATATATAGTAAGTTACTGCTATTTGAAGCAATTTTAATATCTGCAAACTTAAGAGCTTCTTCTGCATTAATAAATGGTAGAACATCTTTATCTATTGTTTCAACTATAATGTCAAGCTCATTCTTACATAAAATATTTGAATTTACTGTGTTTACTTTTGCCAGTTCTATGGCATATATTATGTTAATTAATTCTTCTTTAATCGTTTTTATTTTGTATAATAGTATTACATTAAATTGATGCTCTATGGAGCTATCTCGTTTTATAATATTTATTATTTCGTTTGTAGTTTTTATAATCTTATTCAATTTTTCTTCGTGTTCTTTATTAATGACAACTTGGTTATTGTTATTACTTATTATATTATTTATGCTATCTCTTAATATGACAAAATCTTGGTGGTCGGGTGTTCCCGCGATCCACTTCCATCCTGTACCTATAAAATCTAATGACCTTTTTACCTTATTGTTTCTTACTCTTCTCATGAGAGATTCTATTTTTTCTAACTCATAGTTGAATAAGGGAAGGAAAGGGTTATTCCTAGGAGTATTTTGGATAATGGGACGTGTTTGGGATAGGAAAGTTTCAAAGGGAATTAAATCGATGTTGTGTATTAATTTAATACTACCTTCAGTAATTTTGGCCGTACCGTCGTTCAATACAATAATGGGGGAGTGGGAGTAATCGAGAATGTTGACTTCTCCAAGAGAAGTTTGGACGAGGAACCTGTGGAAAGGTGAAAGGAAAGGATAGGAGTAATGTTCAATGTCTGATATTGTTTTTGTGGACTGTTTTTCCAGTCTCAGTAATTACTGTAGTGGATTTATCTTCTTTTACCTTTTCTTTTCTGTACCGTTTCGTTAATTTTGAGCCTATACGTTTATTTACTTTTATGAAGATGGTGTCTCCTGGTGAATATGTCTTGAGAGGTGGCCTGTTTTTGTTATGATAAGCAAGATCGGCGTCTTGCTTCCTTTTTAATCTATTCGCGTTTTCTGAATGTACCCTGTCAATTTCTACTGGATCGAGACTGATATTTCTGGAGAAGAAAAGGTCAACTGGTTTCTTTTTTGTTACTGAATGAATGGAAAAGTTGTACGCATAAACAGCAGCTTCGATAAGTTCCGTGAAGGACTGGTAGTTTCTTTCAGCTTTGAGACATCTCATTATTTCGGCAAGTGTAGAATGAAGTCTTTCCACTTGTCCGTTAGATGTACTGGAATACGGTGGAGTAGTGAAAACTTGTATTCCAAACTCATTCTCTAGCATAAATGTTATGGTGGAGGAATTAAATGATTTTTCGTTGTCGAATACGATGACCTTTGGTATGCCATAACCGAATATGATTTCTCTAAGTGGTTGGCGTATGTGTTCTATTGCTTTTGATTCTATAATTTTGAATAAGGAATATTTCGAAAATTTATCAATAGCAGTTAGCACTAGCTTTCCTTCGGTAGAGAAAATATCTACATGAATTATTTCACCTGGATGTTTTGGTAAAGGTGTTGATTGTATTTGGACTTTGTTGGGATGGCGGTCGTACTTATTTTCCTTACAAATCGAGCAAAGTCTGGTAATTTTCTTAATTTTCCTCGACATGCTGGGGAAATAGTATTTGTCCAAAATCTGAACTTTGTTCTCGCGATCGTTTCTGTGAGCACGGTTGTGTGTGTCTATGATGATCTTACGTTGCTCCTCTTCGTTCTTAACGTCTTGAACTACGATCTGCGTGAATCGAATTCGATAAGTGCTAAAGTGCTCTGCGTAGATATTTTGTATCATTCCCATGATACGCTCTTGTGTCTTGATGCAATTAGTTACGGATGGATTTAATCGTTTTTTTAGGATTTCAATAAGCATTGATTCGTTATAAAAGGGTGAGGTGATTGTATGTCTATGGTATGTAGGGAATACAATTTCGAAAGTTTCACTATGAGGTGTACCTACTAAAAGGAAAATTTGGTTCTTAAAACAGTTAATTGGGGAGTCGACACTGAATATTAAATTATGTGATGAGCTCTCATCGCTGTGAATTGTTGGAGTCATCGAGTTAATTTGTGTGGCAAAATTTTGCCTTGAAAGGGCGTCAGCAACTACGTTAGTTTTTCCGGGCTTGTATTTAAGCTCGTAGTCATATTCTTCCAACAATGCCTTCCATCTTTTTAACTTGGTGTTATTGTTCTTGTTACTCAGTGCATAAGTTAGAGGTTGGTGATCTGTATAGATGAGAACTTTCGCCGAACCGTAAAGGTAATTCCTGAGAGAGTTTAGAGCCCATACGATGGCTAGCATCTCCTTCTCATTAGTGGCGTAGTTTTCCTCTGTCTTACTGAGTGTCCTTGAAATGAACGTGATGGGTCTATTCTGTTGTGATAGAACGGCACCTATGGCAAAGTTTGACGCATCTGTAGTTAACTCAAATGGTTTTTTATAGTCGGGATAGGTTAACACTAAATCATCCGATGTCAAGGATCGCTTGATTTTCTCGAAGGCATCCTGGGCTTCTTTATTAAGATGGATGACCTTTTTGCTTGAGAGGTTTTTGGACAGGCGTCCATCCTCCCCCCTTAAAAGGGATGTCAGGGGTTTGGCAAGCTTTGCGTAGTCTCGGATGAATCTCCGATAATACCCTGACAGACCAAGGAAAGATCTTAATGCCTTTAGGTTGTTTGGAGCTGGGAAATTTTGAATAGCCTTGACTTTCTCAGGATTGGTTTTAATGCCTTCCGACGAGACTATAAATCCAAGGAACTCTACTTCCTGCTTATAGAACTCGCATTTGTCGAGCTGTACTTTGAGGTTTGCGTTGCTTAAGGTTTCAAAGACTTTACGAATATTCGCGAGGTGTGTTGCGAGATCTGGGCTGAAAATTATCAGATCGTCGATATACACATAGCATATCTTCCCGATGAGGTCTCTAAGGATATCATCTAGAGCTCTCTGGAAAATTGCTGGTGCATTTTTCAGACCAAATGGCAGTCTGGTGAACTCGAATTTGCCGTTTTTTATCGAAAATGCAGTTTTTTCCATGTCCTCTTCTCTTAAAGGGATCTGGTGAAAACCACTCTTCAAATCAATAACGCTAAACCATTTGTTTTTTCCCAAATTTGAAAGTACGTCATTTATTTCGGGAATTGGGTACTTATCAGGGATCGTAATGGAGTTTAGTTTCCGATAGTCTATTACGACTCTGTACTTCTTTTTCCCAGACGCATCTGCCTTTTTGGGGACAATCCACACCGGTGAATTGTATGGCGATCTGGAGCGTCTTATGATGCCATCTTCCAAGAGTTTCTGGACTTGTTGTTCGACCTCGTCTTTGAGTGCTGCGGGATAGGGGTAAAATTTGGAATAAACGGGAGAGTCCGAGGTGGTTCGGATCTCACCTTTGACTGTAGTGGTACACGTGAGCTTATTATCGGGATCGTCAAAGAGGATAGGGAATTCTTTTACTAGACTTTCAATATTAGATTTCTGTTGTGCAGTCATATGATCGGTACGAATAGCTATTGAATTTACGGATTCTGATATAAGTTGTTTGATTCTTACTTTAACGGAACCATCGACAACCATATAATTGCTTTTGATGTGTATGACAGCGGAAAGATCTTTTAGACTGTCATTACCAAGAATGCCATGAAACGATTTCAATCCAGGCATGAGGAAAAATTTAAGTTTTTTGTCGTTTAGACCAAAGAGATTGAGAAAGGTGTGTTCGCTAACTTTAATATTACCTCCAACAGAATTTGCAAAAAAGGGTTTTTCATTCGGTAAAGGGTTAATAACTAGACTTGGTTGAATATAATTTTTGTTCGACCCGGTGTCGATCAAAAATTTTAATATTTGACCATTCCTCGTCTTACATTCAAAGTATGGAAGAGAGGAATGATTCATTCTAAAAAATGGATATCGTTAAACTCGGCACATTCGGCTTCAGCTTCCTGCGGGATGGAGTCCATGTATTCGTCAAGGGTTTGTAGATTCTGATTGTCCTCGTGCTGAATACTCTGCTCGTATTGTTGCGCATCGGGTTCATGCTCCTCTCCAGTGTTTATGTGGAAATTCCTCTGCATCTTTGGTGGGTGAATTTGACGTGATGGCGGTCCGACTTGCCTTTTTGGTGCGGGGGGCCAGTTCTTCTGCTGTGGTCGGTTCATATAATTCACGTTGTTTGTCCTTATTGTAGAGGCATCCATCGGCTCTGGTGGTGATTGTAATCTTGGAGCTGGATTATTCTGGGCAAAAGTGTTTGACCGGAACTGAGGTGCTACAGGTCTTGGGCCAGGATTATACTGCGGTGTAGTATTTGGTCTTATTGGATTATGCCATAACTGAGGTATAAATTGTTGTCTTGGTTGTGGTTGTGGATGTGGATTTACACGTCGTGGTGGAAGAGGTGGTGGCTGTTGCACCCTCCTCATATTGTTTTGTGTAGCCATAGCATAATGAGACCTAAAACTTTGGTTCTCAAGTTTTAGACACAGATGTAAGGCTTGAGGTAAGTCTACGGGTTCTCGAATACCGAGAAGTCGGGGCAAATCGCCTTTGAGACCTCTTACAAAGGTGTCCAAAGCCTTTTCTCTGTAGGTATGCATGAGCAAATTTAGCGCTTCTTCGCCAATATTCATGCTAGATATTTTATTGAGAATTAGAGACAGATGGGCGTACACTTGTTGATAGAATTCGTGTACTGTAGAATTACCCTGTACCAGTGATGTCATCTGGTATTCTAAAGTGCCTAGGTCTCTCTTATCTGCATAGTGCAGAGTGAGGCAACGTGTAATACAGTCCCAATTCAATGGCGTATTATAGGATTCCAAAACGTGGTCCGCGTGACCGACAATTTTGTTCCTAATGACATTTAAAATGCCGAAGTATTTTGGAGAGCCTTTTATTGAATCATAGATTCTTAAAATTCTCTCCACGCTCTTCCGCCAAGAGCTAAATTCTCCGGGTTGGCCTGAGAATTCGCGAAGTGATCTTACGACATCCGGAATTTTGTCAAGTTCAGCGAGATTTGCTCGTTGATCTTGGTTGATCGTTTGCTCAATTCCCGCGAACTGGTCTGAATTAGGGTTGATTATCGATTGGATAATCCTCCTACCTTCAGTTTTCAGTGTTTGTGAGACTATTGAAGTAATTAGTGAAGAAAGATTTGCAATATTCATAGTTTGGGAATTCGTGGGGTTAGGGGTATCTGGATTCGGGGCGCGAATATCGTTCGGATTGATAAGGACCGGGGGACGTATGAGGTTATTAGGATTAGACATTGCGGTACAGTTAAAATTTTCGTAGTAAGAAACGTAGGTAAGAAAATCAAAGAAATTATTATGGAACAGTTAGGATTTTCGTAGTAAGTATAAATTTGCAATTTATATCAGAATTATTTATAAGTTATAAAGGTTCTTCTTCGATTTATATGGGAATACAATTTTTCTTTAGAATTACGTGTAGGTTATAATCGTTTTCTCAATATTTGTATAAACACTTGGATTGTTGACAATTTCTTAGTATGTATTAAATGTGAATTATAAAAATTTTATAGATTATTTACTAACACTAGGCTTACATTATAAGTAGAAACATCGAGCGGCTGACACGTCGTATCTCCTTTTTGCGTACTGCTACTTAGGGGCCTCGTTTCTCGAATGTTCCTTTTTTGGCACTACTTGAGGGCCGTATGAACGGTGGCACTGCTTGAGGGCCTTTCACTTTACACGAACTTGAAGCTTCACTCACACCCTTGGCACTACTTGAGGGCCTTTCACGGTGTGTTCTTCACTAGGATTTTTCACTAGGGTTTTTCACTAGGTTTTTTTCACTAGCGTTTTTTTTTCACTTCACGTTCGCGAGGGGTTCGGGGACACAGGTTTTTTCGGCTTTCTCACTACTTTAGGGATACTCGTCGTTATTATTTCGCGGATGAATTTTACACTACTTGAGGGTTTTATTAGCTTCAACACGCGATACCTGTGTCCCTGCTCGGGCGCCAATTAAAATCCTCCTTGTTGGGATTTTTTTAAAAAAAATATCTTTATTATTCGGAATCTACTTAAAGACTGAACTGAACATTAAATTCGATTAATAATTACACCTAAGCTTAACCTACTGCATCAGCAGAACGACGCTCGCCGGCAGGTGAATATTGGGTTGCGCGTGTTGACCCAGACGCGACGTCAGCAATTTGGGGGCTGGTGCAATACAGAAATTTGAACTCGTGCAGCGCTGGTGTTGGATTGCTTGTGAACGATGGCTTGTGAACTTTCCCATCGTTAACTTATATCGTAATTATACCTAAGTGAATCTACTACTTTTAGTTAGAAGTATATATGCTATAAACACTTGACAAAAATATCCAATAATATATCATTTTATATAACAACCGGGTTTTATTTATTTATAAAAAACATACAATACAATGTAAAATTGTGATGTAGCTATAGAAATGCCGGAGCAACACAAGGCCTTAGGCAAAACAACCGGGTTTTATTGTGTACAGATGATCATAATCTGATCTTTGGCATAATACATGGTATTATGGCATGAGCTTGACCTTTTATTTTCATGCGCCATTTTAAGTATTTTATAAATTATATTTTTTTTACTTTTTAGAAAACGCAGATCACTCATGGCAAGCAAAAATTATGTCTCGCATATGTTATAAACATTTAAACAAGCTATGATTTATATCAATCAAGCTTATAAGAAATCGAGTTCATCTAAGCACATTTTAATTAACATTGGCTGAGAAGCTAAGATAACATAATTAACATGCTTATCAGCAAATGTTAATTAATAAAATTTATTAACTGTAGTAATGTTGACTTACAAAAGTCTCCTTGTTAGAGGGCACCGACTTTTGGATCATGAGAGATGATTTTGATCAATACCTGGAGTCTGTCTTGTTGTTGCAATATAAGCAAATAATTGATTTTTTGATATGATCCGAGCACAGTAAAAAAACATTTAAATTTGCTTGCACTCTGTTCAGTAACTTGCGAGTCTATTAACTTCATAGAATTTAACTTACATTTGGAAGATATTTTAAAGACTTAAGCCCTTAGAAATTATTGCTTGTATTCAATTGCTGCCATTTGCATGTATACTGAAAATTATAACTACTAACAAAGACGATGTGCGAAGAATATTTTCGGTTGGTATATATTTAAAAGAAAAATAAACAGTCAATGGTAAATTCTTAAGAAATCTTCAAACTTACCTGCGAGCAAATCTTTGATTCGACATAAAGAACTGTCTTATAAGTTATAAGAAATGTCCATTGTTTTATCTTCTCACCCTTACGATATAACGAATAAGTAATAAAAAGAAACACCAGGTTTCAGATTTTTATTATTTTATTAATACAAGCAAACTTAAGTGTCGAAATATTACAACGCGCTATTATCACTGATAACTTTCAGAAGGATTTCAAAAAAGTGGCATTCTTCAGTTTTAGCATAAGAACGTTGGAAATAATTCCAAATGGAAACAATTCACTAATTCCAAATAAACAACTGATACATAGGGCTCCGAAGAACCGTACGTCACAACGGTTCCATTCTTATACTTAGTTTTTTTTTACTTCTAATTAACTTAATTAACAGCTGCCTCAACCTAAGCTAACCTAGTTTTGCATAAATGCGTTATGACTGGGCTTTTTGCTTCGCAAATTTTTTACTTAAATCGACCAAATGTTGGTTGTGTGAGCAAACATAGTAAAAATAAAATTATGTTTTTTTTCGAGAATTCTTTAGCATATTGCCAGCGCTAATAGTTATCCATAAGTCAGTGTTCAGTAACTTCATATGTCTGTTATCAATTGAAAGTGACTGTTTTTTAATCTGTTCATACATGTTTATCTCTGCAATATTCCTTAACTTCGTAGAGATACACATCCGTGTACTTATGCTTTATTTGTTACTGTTGGAACATATTTTAATTTTGTTAGATAGATATTTATTTTCCATAGACGAATATACATATTGTTTTTTGTTTTCACACAGCTTGCACAGAGATATGATAAAATAAATTTATCTTACTAATGAAATACTATATATTTGATCTAATTGCATTCGTTTGTCTAAAACGTATTCGAAGGAAAACTATGTGAAAAATCTTTAATTTAAATATAAATTTCGTTAGTTTTGCTACTTTGGCTTCAGATCTTCGATAATCTTGCTATTTTCGACTGAAGTCAATTGGCAACGCTAATTAAAGCCTTGTTATAATCAATTTCTAGTTGCGAAATTCGTTGTTTTGCCTATTTTGTTTATACCGAATTTTATTTAAGATCGAAACCTTTGGAGAGTATGTTCATCTATTTGGGATCAATTTTTCATTACAAATTAAACACACACAAAACATACCTTTAAGAAATTAATGTTTGAGGATACATTCATTTTCTAATTTTAATAGTATAAATTTTATTTATAGCATTTACGAATAACCCATAATAAATTTTACGTATTCTATGTTTTATCGGATTTCACAACCTCTACACTTACGTTAGCCACTAGCCGCCGCTGAAGTTTGGTGATTATTCAGCCATTTGTATTCAAAATTCGGAATTACTCGTGTCAAGGCAGACTTGCTCTTCTGAAGAACATATAAAAAAATCGTAGCTAAAGTGAAATAATTGTTTAGCTATAAAAAGTGAAGCATCTGACTATATAGTATGAGTGTATCAAACAAAAACACAGGTATAGTGCATTTTTACAGTTTTGTTGTGGATCGATTGCTTAGAATATGTATCATTAAACGAAAGATAATCAAAACTCCCTGTTACAAATGCCACCCCAATCCCCAATGGAAGAGAATAAAAAATGGCGCTGCACGAAATTGAGCAACGGGGGAAATAACTCGCAGGCACTTTCCCCAGATATGAAGTATTCTGGCGATGATATCCGAAGAAGATTGGGGGAAAATGAAGAAATCAACCACAAGACGTGTACAACCAAGATATCTCCATCACATCCTCGTAGGTATAGATCCATTTTTGTACGTCTTGCAGAAGAATCCCCAAAAAGGAATTCAGCTGAGTACTCTGATTCATCAACATATGACAGTTTGAATTGCCGTGAAACAGGTTAGTGTGTTTTTAACAGTGTTTAAATAAGTCTTCACTTCACATTCACATAAAATTTGTTCAAACTTAATTTTATACATTAGGAAATGTACGTATAAAGTCCTTGAAATGCATAGCATTGATGTAAATTTTAAGTTTAGAAGTACTTTATGCGAACGTTCAAACACGTCCTAACTCATCAGAGTCCATATTTGAACTGACATGTTTTCGATTAGACACAGATGAAAGCTCTTAATTGGTACCTAAATACCTAGATGTGTGCGCAACCACATGCATATGTGTTTAATTTACTTATAAACGTGCTAAAGCTCGCAATGTTTCATCATGTTAAAAGAGAATTAATACAAAAACATAATTTTATTATAAATACCTTCCAAAAATATTATATTATTATACATATGCAAGGCATTTTTTCAAACAATCTTCCGTACACTAAAAAATTACAAGTGATCGCTGAAAAAATGCTCTCGTGAGAAAGTCACATTTCACTAGGCTGGAAAAATTTGTCCTAACCATTCTTTGGCAGACTTTAAAACTGTCTGTTTGTTGCCTCTTTTTTTGATTTTTGTAAGCATTTTTCTGTGGCTTTTCAATTTGATTCCTTTACCTCTTCATTCGGTTTTCACCACATGTAAGATTGACCATCTGTTTAAACAAATTGCATTTGCTCTTGTCAGAAAATAATATGTATTTCGTTTTATTATTATTTTTGAGCAAATTTGTAGCTCTTAATTCTTTTGCGCTCCTATGTTTATGATTTCTTATGTGCTACCCTCTCATTGAAAATATTGTTCCGCAGACCGAGTCATCAACACTTCCGAGTTACTGACAACATTCCAGGAGTATTCATTAAAAGGGTATTGAATAATTCGGCAAAAATAGTATGTTCTGTTTGTGAAAAAATAGCACGCTCAATACGACTAGTTGCTAAAGAAACTAGGCTTTTGTTACGGGCGAACTACAGCCACTTATTTTTTTTAACATGTATGTTTATGTACAAATAAATAATGCATGTATTCATGTAAATTTGATACAACATGTGTAGTCAAATTTAATGCTACATTAATGTCTTTAAGTCTTTAACGGTACAATATGTATACGTTTTTAAAAGACGGTCCTGCGAGTCAGTTTGGTGACAAGATACTTTTTCAACTTGTGTGGCAACTATTTGCGGATAATAATAGCACTTAGAAGTTAGAATTATAATAATACGGCTACTAGCAAACCCGGCAGGCTTTATGTTTCCAAAAACGTTCAGTTAGACACAAAATTTTAATCTGAAGTAACAACAACTTTACTTTAAAGAAATATTTTATTCCAAACTGAAGGTCGCTATTGTCTATTGCAGTACTGCCGAGTAAACAACTTGTTATACTCTGTTTAGCGGCAAAGACGAATAATTATTATGATGCAAAAATAATATTTTTCCACATTGTAATAAAATTCTTCGTTCTTGCAATTTATTTACCGACATTGCGAACAAACAAAAGTCAATTTGCATTGCTAAAGCAGAGCGTCGACTTTTTAAAATATACTAATTTGGAGTTTCATTTATTAGATGATCAATTGTAGCTTGAGTTTAGCTGTTGTCTTTCAGAAAGCAATGCATGTGTAATATCATTTTGCAATCTTATCCTCCAGTTCAATAGAGAACATTTTTTTTCACAATAAAAATATCCTACTTTTCGCTTTGTAGAAATCAAACAAAGACAAAGAAAATTATGTATAGTCAGTGTCAGTGATAAGTTTTGATGAAGATTGTGTGTGCTACTAGATTGTTACTAGAGGACATCTGGACCATTTGTATGAAATTTATGAGGGTCTTAAAAGTGACTTGGGTGTTTTAATAGACACGTAATAATAATAATAATAATTGAGTGGCACTGCAGCCCATAACGGACCAGGGCCTAGCTTCTACAGCAACTCCCCGTGTTGTGCGTGCTACTGTTCTCTCACGAGTAGAAGGGACCTACAGTTTTTTGTAAACTCCGAACGGCGACTTTTGAGAAGCTTTTCAAAGACAATTGATACTCTTTGAGTGTTGTCAGTAAATTGAAAGAGTTGGTGCCGTGAAAAAATGCGAGTTCCCCCGTCCAGGAATCGAACCCAAACTTTCTGCGCGGTGGTCGACGTACTTACCACTACGCCACGGCAATCATGTGTATTCGATAAAATTTCTATAGTATAAATCATCTTGATAAAGGTATTTTTGATACAAAATTAAAATTTTCTCTACATAATGATTACACAATTGCAAGTCAAAGGCAACAAAAAATTAAAAAAGAAATGCAAGGATTTTCCATGTACTCAAGATAGCTAGAACATTCTTCCATCTATTTCAAGAACTCAGACTTAGCCGCATATTATATAATTTTGAAAACGTATAACGCGAAAATAGTATGTCTGCAAGACAGCGTTAACCATTTTTTTCGGGACATAAACTATCAAATAAATTGATCACAATAGCTTTAACGTAGATATTAATGTGTATGCATCTTAAAGATAGAGAGCGGCGAGAAATTTGCTTTATGATAAGAGACGTGCAACGAACATACAATATGGTGTATTACGGACTCTACTTTTAGCTAGTCCCGATTTGAGTTTAAAAAGATTGTAATTTGTTATTATTTATGACAAGTCTGTAGATGATCCTTATATGTCAAACCTCTACTATGTAAAGCGAAACAGAGAGTTAACACAAAGGGAACGTAGTGTTCTGTGTTACTTTGTGATGAATAAATTATAATCTTCTTTTAAGACAAGTACTTAGCCTGCATATGAAAAACTTAAATTCTTAGCATTCACTTTTATATATAAATATATTTACTAACACAATGTCCTTTTAGTCTGACGTAGTCAAAACCAAATTTCTTTTAATTCTCTTCAAGTCGTCACACTGGAAAAAAATACTTATGTTGTGATATACGTTCAGGTCTGTTTTTATTTTTTGTCGTTGTGTGGCAAGACAACAAGAGATAAGTTTTTATATAAAAATCGATTTTTCGGGAGGTTTAATTTATAATGTAAAGTAAAACAGGAACAATTTATGACATTTAGTTTTTAAAAATGATAATGTTAGCAACGAAAACGCATGTGGTATCCAAAGGCGTGATATCGCACGATCAAGAAGGTCAGTTTACGAAATCGTGAAATTAAGTGCTTACCAACATTATTCTTCAATAAGTCCATTGGTTTACACGCTGTACGGCTTGAAGTGCCGTCTTTTAGTAACCAGATCTCTCCGATACAATTTACTTGAATTTCAGGAACCACATAGTCCAATAACATGACGTAGTAACGATGAATACTAACAGTAACAGTTTGATTTGTCTCATTTTTTGAGAAATGGGGCCAATTATTCCACCAGCCCAAAAAACACAGCATACGATTGTTTTAAATGGATGTAATAGTAGTTCTTCATTTTGTTCATCATACACCCAAATACGGCAATATTGTTTAGTGTTCCAGAAATGCGCTTCATCACTGAACACAATTTTAAGGTTAAAACTTCGGTTTTTCATTGAGTTTATCCATAACCCATTCACTGAAAATGATGCAAATTCAAGTCGCCTCATGCACTTGTTTAATTTTGAAAGCATTCAGGTCGCGATCTTCATATAAAATACGCCAATCAGATCGTCACGGTATTAGCGTATACTATCAGCTTCAGCTGCTTAGTCTCATTACTACGTACTGGATGTGTGTACACAGACTCAAATTTGCGAATGATACCGGAAACAGTGGTTTCAGTAGGGCGATAATCAAACGAAAAACATTTCCCACAGAACGCTGATTTTTATAATACAGCTAACCTTTTTGAAGACGCTGTTTTAACTATTGCTTAGCTTTATTAAAATGAAAAGAATGAAGAGAAGTGCAAAGGGAAAGCATGTTATTTTTAAAGGCCTTTTATGGATTACAATTTGAGATTTAATTTATTATGTATTATTAAAATAATAGTAATTCATTCATTCAGTCGTGTTTGAACTAAAAATTAAAATAGGTTTCCGAAATATATTTTTATCTTATTAAATATGTTTCAGATATATGCCACGATTCTAGTGATACTGATTCAAATTCATCATGTTCTTCTGAACGCATAAGGACTATTAAAGTAGTGGAATACGAAGTGGCTAGTACAAGTAATAGTGAAGATCTATTCACAAATGACTCCTCAAGCGGAACAGATGTAAAGCAAATATTTATATTTATAAATGAAACATTTTATATAATTCCGCATTTCAGGACATGTTCATTGCTGTGGCTAGTGTTTTATGTCAATCACCAGAACTTTCTAGTAATTTCGCAGATACAGAAGAAGAATCTTCCGATACTGTTTCAAACCATGATCCCGAGATGAGTTCTGCCGACTATTGGATGTGCGTGAAGTGTAAAAATGAAAATAATAATCCCATGTTCCGTTATTGTGAAAAATGTTATCAGGTAAACATTATTTTTGTTTGTTTTTACTTTTTGTTGCATTGAAATGTTTGTTTATTTGGCGACTGTTCAAAATAAGTTTATGCATCTCATTTTATGACTGGTATAATATACTGCACCAATATATAAAAGTGAAAAAATAAAATACATAAAATACTATGTTACATAAAACACTAACTACTTACAGTGTATATATACCACTAACAGGAAATCTGGATGTTCTTATAGTGGGAACTTCTGTGATCCAAACACAAATGAATCAAGTTCTTGTGGTGCTTTAGTCCGGGGTGGACCTAGGTCTTAACCAACAAGTCTTTCTAGCTGGCGTGCTCGTATGCCAAGGTGATATAGATCCTTCTGCTCTTGTGTACGCCATCGGTCCAACAACTCTTTGGCTGAAGCTGTGTTCTTTATACATAGGCATTGTAAGCCTTATATCCGTAAACGCTTGATCAACGCATTCTGCTGTACAGCCTTAAGTGTTCGCCATCAACAAAAACCGGATCAAAGCTTCCCCATCCGTTTCTGAAATTGTCCATGATACGATTGTGCGCCACAAAGTGAATTGATAAACGTTGCCCCCCTTTTGCTCGATGGTCTGACTTGAATCGAGTAACGATTACACTCTTTTGAGCTTAAAACGTTTGGCACTATATAATTTAGTCTCTAGCAGACGATATATTTGCAAGGAAAGTTTGGAAACATGAGTTGGGCACCTTCAGAAAGTCCTCGTACAATCTGTTTAGATTAAGATTAGATTAATAACTTACGTCTTCAGAGACTTATCATTATTAAAATCAGAATTGTTATTTCATTTCTACTATTTATTTTTGCTACTGAGCGACTACTAATTATTTTTATTCCATTATTGTATTTTCTTTAATTTGTTATCGAAAAGAAAAATGCTCATCAAAACATCGGTTTTGGTATAAAAATTAATGTAGTCATAAAGGTCATCGTCATAATTTTAAGTTGTAAAGTAAAGATGCATAATACACGTTTTTCTTAGCTGTATGCTTTGCTTGTCTGAACGTACTTACAAACATTTCATGTTATGACTTAAAAAAAAACTCCTATTTTAATTTATGCTCACATTGAAAATAACTTCAACAACATTTTCATACACTTTTTATATTTTTCTTTGTAACTAACTTTGTGATATAGCTTAAACATGCTTAATTGGTCATCAGTGTAATGGAAAATCATATTCCTACATCTACTTGTGTATGTTGTCTTTTGTGGCGAAGAAATTGTCATCGAATATTCTTGGAACATACAGTCATTACTGTTTCTTATTTCTTTATCTTCAGGCCAATATACCTATTATAACGATTTAAAAAAAATTAAACAAAAGAAAAGATGATCATAAAAAATTAAAAAAGAAAAGACAAAAATAGCGAACAAAACAAAATATAAAAAAATAAAAATACAAATACAAAATGGAATAATGAATAAAAAAAGAAAACATGAAACTTTAAAGAAAAACACTATAAATCAAGAAAGATAACAAATTATTCCTATACACTTTCATAAAAAAAAAGAAAAGAAATATACAAATACACAAAACATAAATATAACATAAACAATATAGTGCATAGATATATAGGTGAATTTTTAATAAAATATGTTATATCTTGTTTGTTTCAGATTCGCAAGACTCATTTCCCCCCTAGGCCACGTTTACGAAAAAGTCGATCAGCTTTGAAGCAAAGGAAATTATTCGGCTTTTCCTCTCTTCAGCGTGCAGCTACTACATCCCTTATAGAACAATCAATGGGCAGAAGACGACGAAATGGAAGTGAAAAAAAGAAACTTCGGCATAACTCATTGTCGCCGCCATCAAGCCCATCTCTGCAAAAGGATCCTCTGTACTCTATTGGTAGGTTGGTTGGTATTTCACAGAAGCAGTTGCGTAATTGTGGTGAAAGCAGCTCTGACGATGATGATACCACAAGCAAGTTCTATAAATGTATAAATAATACTTCTAGCAAACATTTTATCAAAGGAACACAGACTGGTTCACACACTTCTAATTTACCCGCGATAGCAATAGATAGATCAAACCAAGGCCTGCAAATTTGTACAAAGAGAAAATTATCCGTAGATTCTCAATCTACCGAAAAATCAATTTCAAAAAAGTTTTGTTATGAAAAAGATACAATATCTCCCCTTTTAGCTAGTGAGACTGAAAATGAGACTGATTTTGCTTTAAGTCAAAGTTTATGCGGAGGTAGTACACAAAGTACACAGAAGGATTCGGGTTTTAGTTCAGCACCTTCAAGTCAGGACAGAAAATCCTCCAGTGACCATCCCAATGAGGAAGATGAAGATTTAACGTCTCACCCCAGCATAAGGGATGATGTTTCTGATACTGTTACAGATGAATTGAATGACAGCGACGTTGCTGAAATACTACATGAAGATAAATATACATCTGTAGATGAAGATACTTGCCTCCAATTAAAAACATCGAACAAAACATCTGGTTCTCTTTTAACACACACACCAATTAGAAATACAGAGTTACCCTTACTGCAAAGTATCTCGGATTACTCAGATACGTACAGTAGTATAGCTTCGCCTAGCAATCACAAATCCCTTAGAACGTCTCCCTCTAAACAGGCAGATAAAGTAGGTGAGAATCAGGGTGACATTACAAGCTATGGTTCTTGTATGACGTGCTTAGTCGAGCCCAAAAATGGAGTTTTCGTACACAGTAGGTTTTTACATTTATGTTGTTGTTATAAATGCGCGATGAAAATATGGAACAAAAATAAGAAATGTCCAATATGCAACTGTGCAGTAAAAAACGTCATGAAATTATTTGTTCATTAAATTTTATTGAAGATAATTCGAAAAAATCTAAAACTCGAAATGAGAAGATGGTGCCAGAAGAGCAAGTTTCATACTTGTGTCTATGATGGCACCTTTCATAAAAGACAAAGCTTTTTAGAGCACATACGCTCTTTTTCTTCGAGGAAGAAAACTACCTTTTGTGTTCCTTTATAGGCAAAATTTAAACAAAACTAATCATTTTTTCAATAGCTCGATTATATATCACAATGAACATGTTGAGATATAACCGTGAACCGATTGAGTGTCTAAACGGAAAACATTAGTTGTTTAAAAAGAAAAAAAGAATAGTCTATGTATATAAAAAGAAGTATTATTTATTAATGTGATTTATTAATATTATAACGTATTGAAAAGGAAAGTCGAAAAGAACACCGGTGGTGTTCTCATGAGGACATCTATCAAATCTACTAAACAGGAAAACTTAAAAAGAAATACAAAAAATAAAATCATTCTTTTACAGCAAATGTTTGAGTTTTTATTGTTTTTTCCGTGGAATTTAATTACTTCTTCATCCTGATATTCTTTGACAAAAGCTCGATCTTTATTGCTCTCAACCTGACAATTATGAAGAAAAATACTATATTAAGTGTAAAATGGCCAGACAATTCTCCTGTACTACCTGACTTATGAATATAAACAAATAAAAAAAACGGGAAAAAATGGAAATCGTTGCTTCTTTGTGCTCAAGAGGCAATTGAGTAATAAAGCCCTATCTCGAAGGACTAAACATGCTTTATATAACAGGATGCCTTCCTTATTTAAATATATGTTGTGCGCGTATATTGTTTAAAACAATAGTTTGGATTGACTTTGGAAGCGTATTAAAGTTTTGCATCTATTTTTATTACTTCCAAAATTGCGATTACTTCAGCGGGTAAAATTGAGAAGAAGTTTAGAAGGATTCCTATTCTTATAAAAGTACCATCTTCGAAAGTTGTGTCAAAGAAGGTGTTTGCTTTTAATGTTGATCCATTCGTTAACATGATTTAAGATTGGTTATTCTCTCTTGATAGTACTGCCTGAATATGATGATATTGGTGTTTTGTTTTTTTTGAGATATAAAGCAGAATTGATGTCTGTTTGATTTCAGCGTGGATAGATTTGTGCGTCATGTTTCATTATGTGTATGAAGCTATTAAAAGAAAGTGCAAAATAGGCATTTGCTGAAAGTTGAGGGATAAGTTTGTTTGTTTTGGAGGCCATATCCTCGTCGATTATTATAAGAGGAAGGAAGCTTAATGATCAGATTTATAAATGCTTCCATTATTTTTTGTTTCAAATTTAGGACTAAGGTTTCTTCCATTATGTTGGATATCCAGGAGGTTGGCGTTGATGTTTCTTCCGGCTGTTTGATGGTACGTATATTTTTTTTTAATTCTTTACTTTAGGTAATCAAACATCTTTGCATACAATCACATATAAGACCTTTTAATTTTGACGAATCAAGCAACAATTAACCTTTAAAACTCTGATACTGATCATACAACAAGTATGTTGTTTTGCTTATATAGGAAAACATTTTAAGGGAAAGCTATTACTAACAAAAACTCTTATATTTACTTATAATAGAACTAATGTTCTCTTATAACAGCTTTAATGCTGTGGGACATACTTCATTCGTTTAATTCTATTAGGACCAACATGTAATTAAATCTTTTAGGACCAATAACCCAGCTTTCGCAATACCAGGTGTATACGAATTCTATCATAAACTTTTACGAAGTTTAATGACAACAGTTTGAGACGATTATGCGCACAAAGCGCGTTGAGTTGTAATGGTCAATGTGCTGAAGATCACTACAACAACCCCCTGTGTAAGGTGGAGTGTCGGATTTTTTCTTTGCAAATCTGTAGAGCTTTTTAAGTGGTACAGAGACTTACTCTAAACTTATTGACTGACTTATGTGGATTGTCCGAATGACGTCATCTCTCCATTTGAAACCTGGAACTTCTCCAATTTTTATACGATCCACTACTTGAATTTTGGAAGGGAACATAGTCTACGTCCAAAATCGAAGCGATTTGCGTTAGGCTTAGTACATCGACATATCCCATCAAAACACCACTACGATGCTATATCTTATAATTTTCGAGCTCTAGAGCCAAACGAGCTATTTTTTTTTTTTTTAATTTGTGTTTATTTTAATTCAGTTTCTTTTCTTACGTGCTAGACAAAATTACTTAAAGCTAGCTTAACTAAGTGAACAATATTCTTAGCCTAATTTACTGACCCTGTGCGGGTACTCTAAGCTAATCTAATCTTTACTTTAATATGCCTTTTGACGTCCGAATTTATTTATTTTTTGATCTAAATCTTAAAGTTAACTTACATTATAGACCAAGAAAATTAAAAAAAAAACTTGTCTAAAAGATCTTGGCCAAACGAGTTATCCTAGGGTTAACATGTTTCTTTTTCATAAGTTATAGTAACTGAAGGAAATTCTTTCCAAGTTGATTCAAAAGCATTAAAGCGCGTAATTTATAACGACTGTCTCAAGTTTGAAACTATGATATGAGTAACGGCATTAGCTGTCAAAATTAAAGGCAAAATTTCTTTTAAGAAGGTTTTACAACGGCTTGGGAAAACGAAGGCGCAAAATGTCTACAGTTGAAAAATAACCTGAGACTGTACCTGTGTCTACTTTTTCGAAGTTAAGAAAGATACCGTAGTGCATAACAGGCTGACGAAACTTTATATTTTTTATAATACAAGTTTGAACTATAACGAAATTAATCTTTATAAATTCACGACCAACTTTTCTCCTCGAATGTCCCATCAAAAAAGTCCTCTCCCTGATGCCTCTATTGCTTTTTTTGACAGCTCTTTCCATCAGTGATGAAATCTCAACGGATGGTTTTACTATAAAATCGTCCATCCTTTTTTTTTTGGCTATATAATCGTCCAGCCTCTTCCAATTCTGCATCTAGTTGAATAAACTTCTTTATTCTATCGAGAGGAATTGGAGGAATAGTATTTCTGTGCTCCTTGCGCAAACCGGATATCGGTAACCAAGTATCGGTTGTAAAGCAATACGGTGCTTACTATATATGGTCCTTTGGATTTCGGACCAACTTTTCTGATATTCCCGTCGCAGCCGCACCATCATTCTACAACATCACGTGGTCCCCTAACAGAACATGTCTTTGCTGCTTTGTGTGCATCATCGTGTCGCCTCTTTTGTTCTGCTTTGCTCATAGCTATTCATTCAGCTTGTGTTTCATCCTCCCTAATAGCAGTAACGTTGTTAGCTTACAAATTGACAGTTTACACGGTTGACAGATATTTGCTTACAAAAAATTTGGAGATTTGCGTCTCAATTTCATTTATCAGTTATAAGATTTTATCCTGGGACTACTCACTCTCCACTTCATTCCAATATGTTTTTTTATTGTTTTTTTTTTATGTACAATAGATACTGTGGAATATCAAAAGGACGAAATGTTGAATCGTTTTCCCTGTTTGTATCCATAAAGTTACCATATCCAACGGTAACTTTTGTTTTTTAAAATTTGAAACATTATCTGATAATAAAACCAGAGACCAATAAGTGTGAGTAGGATGAGAAAATCTTCGATGCTACGTAAATAACTTCCGGAAAATTAGGGCTATATCCACCACAATTCGTAAATAACATTCAAACGGTTGATGGACGAAGGGGAAATCAGCTGGTATGTAGCTTTCGAAGCGTTGATTACATGTCGAATACCACGTTATGAATGCAAAGAAGACAATCATCTACGGATATCTCACGCCGAACAAAATACTGGATCACGTCTTAAAAAAAACCGACAAAGGCTTTTTTTATAAAAGAAAAAGCAAGAAATAATATTGCGGTGAGAAAAATATAAAGACAATATCGATACTAGTCATTATAGTGATTGATTTGGTTTATTGAGCTACATATGGTACATAAACGAAATTTATAGGACTACTCCTATTTTTTCTCTATTTTAACTCCGAGAGTAGAAATAAACTTGATTTTATAGAGGTGCATATTCACAGAGGACTATGATTTTACGTGTAGTTTTATAGGCTGTTCGGCTATTCAAGTTATTAGATGTCAGTGAAGAATTTTCATGAGTACTTGTATTACAAATCATAACCATTCCATTTTTATGTGAATAAGATAGTGAAAACAAAGTAAGTGCAGAATAAGAACTTGACTATGGAGGGGAACTGAGTAGCGGTGATAGGAGGTAGCGATATTCTAATTGTAAAAAAAATTGTAAATAACCTGTTTTCTGAAAACTGCCGACCTTCCTTAGCAATTGCAATTCGAGGCCAAGCCAATGTATGAAAATGCGTCGATTGCCTAAAGAAGGTAAGGATAAATGTATTGAGCTGATGGCGTTGCTTAAAGAGGAAACTCATAATCAAATTAAATTAAGCAAAAGAAATCACATGTTATTAATTTTTTAAAAATGTTAACCTTTCAAACAAAAACTAAAACCTGGAGGTCGTCCAACATTTTTCCCAAAAAAAGAGAGAAAATGAGAAAAACCGAGTTGTCTTTAAATTTCAAGAACGCAAAAAAATTATTTGGGACTTAAAATATCATGATAAGGACCTTCAAATACTTAAAAAAAAATAGATTCCAATAAACAGTTACGAAACCAATTTTCAAAATTCTGAAAACATCCACAATATTTCGAAACAAAATTAATTATATTACATAAAAACAGTAAACAAAAATCTTAAACAGATAAAAATAAGATTCTTCAAACAAAATAGAAGAACAGGAGGAGGAAAATATACCGTCAAAAGAAGAAAAAAAAAACAGTGATTTAAAAAACAAACCATAATTAATAAAATAGATTCTGATGTTGAAACAACAAAAATCTCTCAACAAATCTCTTACAATTGCGTTTTTATGGTTCACAGTATGTGTGGTTCGGTTCTAGGTCGCTTGTTCCACCATCAATACTAAACGAAGAAATTGAATGTGAATAAAAGCTGAAGGTTAATATGTACTATGTTGTTTGCGGTTTTAAACCTTGGTATGAGAAATTTCAGTTTTCAATATAATGATAAAAAATAAAACCAGCTATACGTCGCGTCACATTTAAATAAAAACCTAAGAAATAATCTCTAAAAAAGCGCGTTAGTTGGATTCACAAGCTGGAAGGCTTTCGAGAGAACTAAACCTACAAAAAGGTGCCTAAAATTAAGTTTTGCGCATATCAACCAAGTTTTAAAATACCTTTCATTGGAAAAAAATCGTTTTTGTCCTTTCCGCTCTTAATTTGAGGGGACGTTCCTCACAAATGTATGTATGTATGTATCTTATTTATAATGTCTAATAAAACGCCTGCGATCTACCGCCATTATCAACGTGTCTGTACGTTTTTCCCCCACAAAAAAGTTTGAGAATTTTGCGTTCTTCTTATGATGTTTCTCGACACACAAGACACGACAGCATTAAATAATTGTGTCTGCTCTTTTCTGAGTAGTAGCACAAAACCAACAGAAACTTACCGTAATTTTTTATCACACACGACATAAGCAAACCAACTGTTATTTTACGAACGTTGTAGTTGTTCTGTGCAAATAAACACGACGTTTCCTATGTCATCTTTTGTAGGTATATCGTCGATTCATCGTTGAAATAAACTTCCATTTTTTACTCTAAAACGTAATTTACAAAATTCAAACTTTACACTTTTAATAGAAAATACTTTTTTTCCGTGTCCTTCCTGCTAGATTTTTTTGATTTAATGGAAGTCGAACTTTAAATGTTGTGTAATGTTTCGAGTTTCACATGTTAAATAAAATAACGAGACTGTAGTGAATTGGGTACCAATTCGGCTGGTGCGTTCGTTTTAGTTCCAAGTTATTAATTTTTCATATTTATTTAGGGAAAATATGAAAAAGAAAAAAATATTGAAAATTAAAAGGAAAATGTAATTAAAATGTAATTAAAGAAAAACAAGAGGATATTAAGGTAATTAACTATGTATATTCAGTTGTCATGGGAGCAAAATGAGAAGCTTTGACTCTGCTCGTACTGGTGATCTTTCTCAATTGCGCTAGTAGAGTGTTCCAAAGCCTAAGAATTGAAAAAAAAAATATCGCTCGGGCCGGAGTTGAGAGTATTTATGTATGTTGAACTATTCTGACCGCTCTAGGTGATTGGAGAAATGATTTTTTTTTCAAAGAGATATTCAGGTTGTTGAGTTACAACCAGATTAATTAGAAAGCAAAGTGTGTTGATTATTAAAAGCTTTACAAGAGTACAACCGGAAATTAAAATTGAAAAGCTTATCTTTTTCTTCAGTTGAATACAAATGTACCTATAAATGTTATTGTTCACAACATTAAGGTTCCTCATGCTCTTGTCATCAGACTTACAAAATATCTCACAGTCAGCAACATTGCTTAAGTTAGGGATTTCAAAAAGTTTGCAAAAGTTTGATATTCGTGGTCGCCGTGGCGTAGTGGTAAGTGCGTCGCATTTTTCACGGCACCACCTCTTTCGAGTTGCTGACAACACTCAAAGAGTATCAATTGTCTATGAAAAGTTTCTCAAATCTAGCCGTTCGGAATCGGCAAAAAACTGTAGGTCTCTTATACTCGTGAAGAACATTAGCACGCACAACACAAGTAGCTGTTGTAGAAGCTAGGACCTGGTCCGTTGTGGGCTGTAGTGCCACTCAATTATTATTATGTATATTGATATTCGTGGCTAAAAAAGTTCCAGTGTCCAGTTTGAGATTCAAGTACCCGTTCCATTTGCGGCTCAGATAGGAGGGACTAGAGAGAGAACAGAAGAACGAAAAAATAATAAGGTAAAATTTAACTGCAAAATTAAATAAAACTTAAAATAAAGAAAAAACTATTTTAATTGAATGCACAATAAGAACAGATTATTAGAAAGTAATTAAAAAAGGAAATAATTAAAAAAGAAAGTAAGTAGAAAATATACTGAAATAATATAAAGGACAATCGTGGGTACTTCCAACAGGCAGACACAGATGGCTGTAGCACTGGTAAAGCATGTTGGTGTGATTGCACGTTTGAGCGCCTACTATTGCACACAACTGTTCAGTATTCTCATTAAGAGTACTTCTTCTAGTTTGATTTTTTTCTTTTTTCCTACAACACGGTGCTACAATGCGGTGTGAGCTTTGGCATTAACCAACATGCCTCTCGCCAGCTGCCTCTAGTTACGCACTCTAAGATAGTTAAGGTCCTTCGCCACTTGTGTGAGGCATCTCATCCTAGACCGTCCCTCGTTGCGTTTTTTCAATGGCTCTGATTCGAAGACTTTTCGGTCTTTAAGCCTTGTATCCGAAGAACGGATACGGGTTTCTTCATCTGCTCTTAGTTATGTTTAAGTTTCTGCACCGTAAAGGGGGATTGGGATGATCAAACTATTATATTTGTTCAAAACCAGTTTAGTCCTTTGAAAGAGGGTTCTAATACTCAATAGCCTCTTAAGTGCAAAGAAACAGCCTGTCTGTCCTTCTTTGATAACAGCTTATACATACATCGTCGTGCGTCCGAACATCAGCAAGGTATTCGAGAAGGTAATCAATAGAGTCCTGCAAAAGTGGGTTGAGGAAAAAAACACAATTCCAGACAACCAATTCGGTTTCAAAGCAGGGCCTGACACTATCCATGCCGCGTCGAAACTCGTATCGAACATTTAATGGAATAAAGTTAAGAAACAATGCACCGGTGCCTGCCTGGTCGACTTGGAGAAGGCCTTCGACAACGTTTGGCTAGAGGGTCTTTTCGATAAGCTAAGCGGGCTGGGCATCAGTAAACCACTACTGTAGCTTCTTGTTAATATGCTTGCCGGTAAACGGTTCGTCGTGAAACATGGCAATGTGACCTCTACCGCTATATTTCAAGTAAAATATGGTCTGCAACAAGGAGCGGTTAATTCGCCAATCCTGTTCAATATTTATACGAGCGATCTAGTAGATTCTCTTCACCATGCAATTGCGTACGCAGACTTGGTGGCTTACAGAACAGCTCCGAAGATCGAGGTTATTGTCATCCTGACTTTAAGTCGATCCAGCGTTATTGCGACGACTGGAAATTAAAGATCAATTTTCAGAAGTCGGAAACCATTCTGTTTCGAACGAAATTGTCGAAGGCCTCGGCGGATACCAAAAAGAATTGGCATAAGTTCTCAATCGCTGGACAGCACGGGCAGCCACTGGCATGTCGACCTGTAGTCAAATACGTAGGGATCTCCTTGGATCACTTCCTATATTTTAAGAAAAATGTAGAAAATGCTCTGAAGAGAGTCAAAGGCGCTTTTTACTACGACCTGTCTGTCGCCAAGCTGAGCACCGAAGATCATCTCCGGTTCAGTAGGTCCGTCTCCATCCGAGACATCGTTGACCATAGACGTCAACACCAAAAAATAGTGGTGGTCGAGTATGAATGAGGGAACTCCGTCTTCGAACCCTCTAGACCCGGGGTAGACTGGGGTTGGTTGAGACCTAGTTGGTCGCAGCGGATCGGGCGTCAGTTCCCGTCCGACCACGGCGGCTCACATATTTTTAAGTTTTAAGAGTAGAATTTTATTATTGTATTTTAAGGTTAAAAAAAAAACGCATATAAAAATTTATTCTATATAGGTTATATATAAATATTTTATTAACTCATATGCTGCAAATAAAAAAAAACATATTTATGTATAGACATAATATACACTGTATATTTTTTATTATACATAAGGTTAGTTATTAGTCTTAGTTTTTTAGTTTAGGTGTAGATATTAAGTTCATTTAAGGTAGTTTAAGTTTCAAGTTGTTTAGATACTAAGTTTTTGCAAAAAATGTTTCTTGGTTTACGTTAAGCTCTATAGAAAGAGAGAAGAATGTATTGTTGAGACGTTGAAAGACATTGCGTTAAGTTAAGGTTAACTTAGAGTGCCCGAGAAGGACCAGTAAGTTATAAATTAACTGTTTAGTTAAGCTAGTTTTAAGCGTTTTTTTGTCTAGTCCGTAAGATATATTGATAGTTATAAATAAAAATGCAATTAAATCTCATCAAAAAAACATCGTCGTGCACTCATTTTTTGCCAAACCAATTTAAGCAGCTTCCGCTTCACTGTCAAAAACCGTCTCACTAACAGCTCGCTGTGGTTGTTCAATCACGTGAGTGTAAGCTAGCAGATGAACGGACTTTTGAAAGATCGTGCCCCTGGTGTTACATGACAGCGCGTCACCTTTTCTTAAACCTTTTTTGACATTAAAGGTCTCGGTTAGTACATTACCGACCTTGACGGAGTAGTGAGAATTCTCCATACTTAATAGCAAAGTACTTTTTGGTCGGGTTGTGCAGACTTTTGAATATACTTTTATTACATCTTTGAAATCATCTGAAGCAGAGTCCAAATAAATTAAATATGTATTTATGTACTTGAGCGCATTCAAAAGATTTAGTGTTATTTGTTTATACTTATTGATTATTATTATCGATTTGCTGATACATATGAGTCAAAGTTAAGACTCACTTGGTGAATTCTTATTCTTAATTATAGCATAGGCGGGTATTCCACACTCGGGACATCGAAGAACATGAAAACCATTATTACTTTAGAGTTCATCAAACACGCTTGTTAAATGCTGGAAGTTATTCCAGGAGTTGAAATGAGAGTACAACGAGGATCAACTGAAAGTCCAAATCGAATTGGGTTATCAGAGAAAACACGTCAATTTTATCTCATATCGTTCTGCTTCTTTCATTTTCCTACATAGCGCATGGTGTAAAAATTTGTCTACATAGAACAAATCATATTAAAAAAAATCAAGCCTTAACGGCCCTAACTTCGATTGCGTTAATAGTTCCTTGATCATAAGCTTAAACCACCCAGAAATAGAAGAACTTCGTGTAGGCAAAACAAATGAAAAGTGATGGAAATCTTTTCGACACGACTGTCATATAACGTACTTTGAGTAAATGTTCTGAATGTGAATGTATCGTCATCCGATCGTATGATTTATCCGAAATGTCTCCACTCTAAAACAAAGAAATGTAACCAACATAAATCACCAGATTGTTCATTATTAAAACAGAGCTAAGACTGAGCGGACGGGTTTCTACTTTTTCTTCAAATTGTTATATTTTCATTGGTTTTCCACTACATTCGAAAATTTGATGGTTAATGTATGTATATGAAATTCCACTATAGAACAGATTTTTCATTATCGGAAAAGTTTAAGTATCTGTGAGTTCAGTTCATATATGCAAATTCATTGAATCGATTTTCTCGTTGGCAAATTTCTGTCGAGTGTTCGCACCTAATATGCTTGACGTACTTCACTTCTGTTTAAGACTAAGGGGAAGGTAGCGTATGACACTGCTGCTTTCATAAAATAATTCGATATCCAATGTTAATGTTTCCCTTCCCATGTGAAAAGACATTATTACTTAAAACGAAACATTTTTTCCATTTTATTCCGTGTTTGTCATTCCGTTTCAATGCTCCTTTCTTGTCACTTGAGCACCTTATTATTATTACCTTCCAGGAGGTTAGCTTCCATTATTAAAGAAGCAGAGCAAGCACAATTTACAAATTGATTGAAAAATAATTTCCCAACCTAATAAGAGATACGAAAATTACCACTAAGATATATATCAAATATTTAAACAAGTTCTAATAATACAGCCACTGAATTCTTAACACCGAAAAATAGTTTGAAATTATCTGTTCCAAAGAATAGAAAACATTAAAGTGTATACATATATATTGTCTTTTTCGAATTAAGTACTATTTAAGATAATACCAATAGATAATTTTAATTATGCATTCGCGTGAAGCTGTTTTTGTTTATTTAAAAGAAATGACACATACAAGCGTATGGTTAAATAAAAAATCTATTACGTTTAAAGAATAAGATGCAAAAACAATAATTTATTCCAATTCTGACACAAATCTACTCCATAGCCGGCTTAATTTTGTTTATGTTCCAAGTGGTAAAATAAAAGTCTAAATACAATATATATGCTATATCTTCAATAAGCTTAGGATATTTCAATAATATTGCTTGCATAAAGAATTGAAAGCTACATTTTCTTACTGCCAGTATAATCAATTGATTAAGGACATCATTAAGTTTAATTAGGAAGTTTCTGTTCTAGTACATTGAAAGTTGGAGTAGAAAAAATCAATGAGTCATAACTCAAACAGAAAGAAGATCCAATTGGACCACCGCTGCAACGAAACATATACTGTGAAACCAAATGTTCGACTTTCTTTTTAGCTCCAATTTGCTTCACTCCGTTGGTTTATCGGTTGAATTGTTCAGTTAAGTTTTAAACGTTCCCCGTTCAAGTTGGGTTGCTTTTTGAGTCTGTCGACTAATATTATCCTTAAACTACACCTTTTCTAAAAATTCGGCAATATAACTTCTGAAGTTTTTTCAATTTATTAGTTAAAAGAAACGTTAACTGTAAGTATGGACGTTCTATTTTGTGCATATTTATATATAAATATATATATATTTGTTATACTACTTAAATTATATGAATGAAAGGTACAAGAGTACATATATACCTGCTTCTTTATTAACTTACTTTTTGTATGTACATTTTTATTCGTTATTAAAATATTAAAACAAAACCAATTCGAATCGGCATAATTGAAAACAGTAAATATTTACGCAAAAAGCCGGTTCGATGTGGGCGTAGCCCATACTTAGGACAATGGAGTCAGGAAACTGAAAACTCTATGGTGTTGATAAATTTTATACTTACAATAGTTTATTCTGTTCAGAATAATGAATTCACAGAACGAACATATTTCAAGCTATATATTTTGTTTTTCTCATAGATACCATAGTCTCTTGTTTCCGTACATTCACTATTTCTCCTTAGAATATTTTTATACTATTCATAAATACCCTGTGAATTTACGATGGTAGAAGCAGTAACTACAATCGTTTCAGTCATTTGCACTTTGTGTATCATATAAATCATATACCATGGATCCAAAAGCGACTGACACAAAGGCTAAATTTTTAATATGGGCGTGGTAGACTTATCGTCTCAACCAAACCCAATTTTAATCGATTGCACGGATGTCTGTATGTACATATATCTGAGTACATATGCATATACATACACTTATTTTAAAGAGCTGAGTTCGTTCAACAGAAATGACTAATTCTTTTGTTAATCTTTTCTTGTGAATAAGTATATTCCGATCAAACGCTGGCTTGTAGCTTAAGAAAATTTGTACGTATGTATGTATCATAAATTGGAGGTAGACATATCAGCGCTCATGAACTCACTGTTTGCGAATTGCTGCGTACAACAATTTTTTAAGACTGGTATCCGTATGTATATTCAAAGTACCATGTACTTTTTCTGTGTGCATCTACGTAAACCCAGATAACATTCGTGAGTTGAATTTTATATCTATGGACAGATTAATGTGCGCACAATTGGAAAATAATTTTTACTACGAGGCAAAATATGTACATAAGTATTTGTATTTAATGTCTTTTTTTTGCAACACTGAACATGCAGCTTAAGTGAATTTCGCCAACTGGTAAATGTCAAATTGTATTTTTTGCGAATATATGCTATATATTTTGTATGAACGTTAAAAGGGGATATATGTTTTTATTTTTTAGTTTATATATGTATTTATATATACATATAAAGCTTTATAATGCATCGCCCGCATTAGCGTGTCCTCAAAAGTAAGCGGATTTTTTTTAACTGCATTATGTATGGTAGTTACGAATGTGTTAAGGTACACATGAATCATCGTTACCGGTATTTTATCTGTGAATGACCCCGATCGGTGATGATTTATTTTATTCAACGTTATTCTCTTTTTTCGTAGTCTTCTTTTGTGATTTTTTTCCTTTTAAGAAACCAATATGTAAGTGTGTACATATGTATGTATGCTGAACCGTTCAATTGGGGTTATAATCGAAATATATTATGAATCAATTCAGAAACGAAAATCGGAGAGAATAAAAACCGACTCATTTGATATTTTGAGCTTCTCTCATGTATGAAAGTTAGCGATGTTTTATATGTGAGTATGTTAAGTATGCTTATATGAATATTTTCTCGGGGCAGAGAAGCGGTGCAAAGATATCATAGAAATCAAAAACCGTAAAAGGCGATTTAATCTGTCTACTAACCGTTTTATGGTTGCATATTCATTTGTATGTTCATACACAATCGTGTTGTTTCCTTTTAACTTTGTATATAGAGGTAGACACATGCATGTAGCAAATGCATTTAAATAGCTCTTGTACTTCTAGGTAGGCCTTTCGTCTTCCTTTACGTCTACTAATATTGAATATAAATTACAAATTTGTACTTATACGATAACTATAATTTAAAATTTAAGTTCACACGAGCCTTTCATTATAAATGAAATATGTACGTGAAGTATGTACTCGATATTAAGTTTTTCTATACATATGATATACAAGTGAAATTGGGGTGCATGAAGACCTTAAATGCATTCAGATTTTTGAATTGTATGTCAATAGCAAATATAACGAAACACCTTGCGCATATCACATGAACACACAGTAGTCCGTGACCAATTTCTAAAAACGATGATGTATAACATGTGCAACCTTCCTAAATTACATTTACAATAACTTGTTATAGAAACGTTAAAGCCTTATTTGAGTTATCCCAAAAAGGTAATTACGAGATGTACTATTTGAGTGTGTATCAACGAGAATCAAATTTACCATTTTTGGATAGTTCAGCATGCGTCTAGTAAAAAAATAGATTCGCTTCTTGTTATTCAAGGTTTTATTATTTATTGTAAAACAATTGTTGTGGTTTTCCCATAATTGTTGAATGAATAACTACATATGATATAACATTCACTATCAAGTTAGTGCTTAATAATTACATTATATGAAATATCTTGTTTTTAATATATTAAATAGATTCGGTGGGACTACAAGTTCACAAGGGACCAATGAGTAGCCTGTTCGGCAACTACTCGTTTTGTGCTTGCTATTTTTCTAATACAAGTATAGGAAACTGAGAGTTTTTTACTGACTTCGAACGTCATTTGAGCGTAGTCAGCAAATCGAAATAATTTAAGTCATACAATCGAACATGTTACCTTCAATGTGTAAGTTAACGCAGTGACCCATGGCGACTACTTGGATATTTATCCCGTTTCCATTACCTCGATTGTTTTGTAAATTGGAAAGTGTATTGTGAAAAGGGAACATAACACTTTGTTAAACTGAAGAAAGCAAACAAATCGAAATATAAAAAAATACTTTTTTCTCCTCTTATGTACAGAATTTGAAGAGTGTAAATTCGTTATCCAAGTTAGGCCTTATGCCGCTTCAAGATAAAGTTTTTACACTCCACCTAAGCCTAATTTATTAAATAGTCGCCCAAAATTCAAATCTTTGCCTTTCAGAAATATGTATAATTGAATTTTAATTGACTTATTGTGCCTACTTAAATCGTGGAAAAAACACGATAATTTATTTAAGTAAATATTTGAATATATATATATACATATATTCGTTTCATTATTGCTATTATACTTGACTTTTATTTTAATGTTTTACAGTTCATTCTTCAATATGTCTGCCCCAGCATTGAAAGATCTTCCAAAGGTTGCCACAGATCTTAAAAGTCAACTAGAAGGCTTTAAGCCCGATCAGTTGAAGAATGCAAATACTCAGGAAAAGGTTATTCTACCAAGCGCTGCAGGTAAGAACTCATAAATTGATATATCACGGAAACAATACATAATAATATAGTACGTAGGTCTTTTGTTAGCCCCTCTTTACAAATTTAATCACGCGCCAAATAATCGTTTTAAATTATATTAGTATTCTATCTATACCGCCCTTAAAGACGCAGTTATATGATGTATGACTGTATTGGATTTCTATGATCACTACACACTTCAACAACTAGTGTAGTCGCGATTCTATAAACAAAAAAAAAAAAAAAAAACAATTGCTTCTCTTATTCCTCGTAAGTGTACTTTCTGGTAAAATGTATAATAAAGTGGCACTTTATTTTTTAAAGGGTAAGCACGCTGCTTACGCAAGATGAACCTTGCCAAACATTTGCATATTTTAATGTTTTGGACGTTGAAAAGTGTATAGCTATTGTTTAACTCATCCCCAATTTTTTCAGTGTTTCGGTTTATAAACATATAAGCCATCAAAAGATATTATACACGTACATATGCACTTAGATATGTACGTATGTACATAGTACCATGCTTCAAGTCTAATAAATTTCTTACCAAATATTTTATTTTGGAAATATACTTCTTTATTTTCCAATAACAAAACAAATTGGCTTGACAAGTGAGAGAATATGTAAACTGATATATTAGATTTCCAAGTTTATATATAATTTTTGAATAAAATATATGGTTAAACCAAAATGCAAATGAAACGCAAAACCTGATAATACAATTAAGAACGGAAGAAAAATTGTTGTAGGAAGTTGCAAGAGAAGTGTATAGATGTGGTATTACATGAAGTGAATAAAATGTAAAAAGGTGGGATGTAACGTAATGACGTTATACGTCATACGAGTAGGCAAAGCAGATCTCCGCAGTTTATGCACGCTGTAAATACGTTTGTTTTGGCTTAAAATAATCAGCAGTAAATGCAGTACGAATAGCTACTAAAAAAAAGAGAGCTTAAAGCACTTTCTTATAGATATACGCCAAAAATGAAAAAAAATCTTCTTCTAAGAATTCAACAAAAGTATCGAGTAGCGAAAACACAGACTTTTTTCCTGGAATTGTGTGGACTGACTACAATAAATAAAACCAATCACATTTTGACAAAATTATCCACCAAGTGAAATTAGGAATGAATGCCCCGTAAGGCTTCCAACAAAAGAGCCCTTCAGAGTACAAATCAAAATATGTAAGAGATTGATAGTTAAGTTAAACACCAATCATGACCATCCGCAAACATAAGAACTTAAATCACTTAAAAAATTGAACGAATCGGAACTGAAAACTGAAAAATTGTTTTGGTCAATAACAAGAACACTAAAACTTTATTTTAAAAATGAAGGGAATAGTCAACGTTGTTAGTTTCGTGTACACACTTTCTTGACTTGAAAAATATTAAATCCTTTTAAATTTGTATTTATTTTTTATGATTCTGTTATTTGTCACGCGATTTTGTAATGATATTAGAAAAAATATTCCTAAAACAAACTTTATTTTGAATATGGAATTTTGGACTTTTTTTAATAGTCTTTTTATATGTTATTTTATTAGTCTTTTTTATGTTGTCGTCAACTAAGTGTGTTTTGAATCACACACCGAAGGTCTGAGTTCGAATTCTGGTATGGACTTTCGTTTATCTCACATTTTTACAGCACCACTTCGAATTGCTGATCTCAGCGTACTAGTTGTCTGTGAAAATCTTTTTAACTTCTTTGGAGTCAGCAGTAGTTCTTACAGCACACATAGCTTAAAAAGCATGACCTGGTCCATTGTGGGCTATAACGTCATATATTTATTATTTCTATGTGAGCATACATGTAAAAATGTACACTTTTTTGATACTCGCGGTTTATACTTCGTCTCCCTTTGACAAAATTTCGAAATTTGATGGAGTAGTGCATGTATTTACATATATGTGTATATATGGACATGTCCATGCATACGGGAATGGCTAAAAAAATTAACACAAAACATTCAAATACAAATTCAACAATTATAACAGCAAAAATTCGAAATAAGAAATAGAAACAATTCATATTGCGTTGGTTACCGCTTGTGGTGGCTGTGGAGTAGTGGGTAAGTACGTCGACTCACTCGCCAAAGGCCACTTTCCATTTATCACGGCACCAACTCCTTCGAGTTGCTGACAGTACTCGAAGAGTACGTAAAGTACTAATTGTATATAAAAGGCTTCTTAAATCTCATCGTTCAGAGTCGGCAACAAATGTAGGCCCCCTCTACTCGTGAGAGAACGCCCAACACGAGTAGTTGCTGAAGAAGCTAGGCACTGGTCCCTTGTAAACTGTAGTGCCACTTAATTGTTACTGGTTGCAGTATGCTATGGATGTAGTAAATCCAAATTAGAACACGAACGCTAAGAGTTGTTAAAGTTTAAAAGTAATTATATTTTCAACTCTGATTTCATTTATTAGGAAAGAATGATATGTTTGCAATCTCATTCTTTTTAATTAATAATCCAAAATTTGTTAAATAAATGTAAATATTAAAATCATCCCGTTTCCATGTCTTCGTCCTACTTTATAGTAGGATTCCATCACTATAAAGGTATATCCATCATAGAAGAAGGAAATTTGTTCATCATACTACATTTAGTTGGGTTTTTAATCCCAGTGAAGCGAAGAGGCCTAAAACCAAAGCTAATTTATTGCCCATCTCTTCCAATTATAAGAATATGCTCAGAATCTATTTCTTCAACAGCCTAGAGAAACTAGATGCTGTAAGAGTAGGGAAGGTAAAACAATTTTTGGGGAAACAAACTGGCTAGCTCAGATCAGGTTTGGGATACGTTTCTTTCATATAGGGACGAAGTAGGAGCATGATAAACCATAATTATTTAGCGTAATTTTTAAAGTTTTTTTTAATTGATCAACTGAATGCAGATTTTCACACTAATTTAGTGCTATGGCACATAAAAGCCCCTATTGCGGTTGTCGTTATAATAACCCCTATTACGGTTGTCGTTAAAATTCTGTTCGCGTATAAGTACACCTGGTATTCTCATTTTAGGGATTAGATATGAAATATGGTCATAAAGTTAAAACAGCAAAAAAATGTCGAGACTACAAACAGTAATTACTTTTGTAGCTATCTATCACAGTTTTCAAAGACAGTCAGTCAGAACGGTCAGGAAAAAATGCTTCCAACTGTCATGATCGCTCTCTTTGCGAGAAATTGCTATTTTTAATGCATGTTGAACATATTTGGAAATTGTTTTTGGCCATGCGAACAGTGGCTATTTCTTGTACCGTTTTTAACTAATGAATTCACATCAAATAACTTTGGTAGACAAATTGTGTGCACGTAGGAGATGTATAAGAATTCAATGTTTAAATCTCGTATTTCAGATGAAACTGTTAAAAGTAAAGCGTTTTATTATTTTTTTTATATTTGTTTACATGTACATTTATTAATGAGTATTTGATGTTTAGATTTACAGGCCGAGAAAACACAACAAAGCTTATTTGCTGGAATTGCGGCATTCGATCCCACCAAGTTGAAACATGCTGATACACAAGAGAAAAACCCTCTTCCTGATAAAACAGGTAAAGAAAGCTTTTCAATGTATATATATTATTTATTTTTTATTTTTATATTGTATGCTATTACAAAATGAAATCACTCTTCTCTAATCTTTTTATAAACATAAACAATTATAAAAATCCTTGATCTGTTTTTTTTTTTCATTTAGCAATTGAACTAGAGAAGGAAAAGAATAACTTCATTTCCGGAATCGAAAATTTTGATCCAGCAAAATTGAAACATACTGAGACTTGTGAGAAAAATCCCCTGCCAACCAAAGAGATCATCGAAGAGGAGAAGAAAGCATAAATTTGAATGTCAACAGTATTTATCTAAAGGTCATGTCAGAAGTTTTTGTATTTATTAGTTTGTGTTGATATTCGCAACAAGAAACGTATTGAAAACTATTGAGTCTGAATATAGGACTAAAAGTAACAATAAATAATTTTGTATAAGTATAAAAAGGCATAAATAGTGTCTGCATATTATTCCACTTCATTCTTCCTTGTAATAAACATCCACAAGAATATTTTTTTTATCAATACCACAGTAAACAAAAAGGTTTTTATAAATTTTATATTGAAAAAGAAACATTCAAATTAATATACATACAATAAAAAATAAAACAAGTATTTTTTTATATTTACTCTAAACGAGATGTCCGTAAATATTTTGTATACAACAAAGCAATTTACATTGTTTAAAACCGTAAAAAAATTAAATGAGATGTTCCACTGTCGCAGTTCGCTGTAAATTAAAAAAGAAATGTTTACAAGCACAAAAGATTATGTTCGAAATAGCGTATTTAGTATATATTTTGGCGCTGAAAAAATGGCTTACATACTAGTACTTACCAGATGTTAATTAAAAAAACACCGAGTGGATAACATTTATCGTAACATAACAGTAATATAACAGTTTTAACCATCTCAGAGAAGCCGGATGTATTAAATATGTTTGGAAATATGATCTTATCATTTATTTTAGCACGGTGTATTTAACAGATGTTTGATTTACTTATGTGTGCGAATACATACATGCACTTGTTTGATATGTCGCAAAACGTATACATATACATATATTTAATTTTCTATAAATATTAACGAAATCAACAGTGGTAATATTAGGTATTTGGCTTAATTACGATTATCACCTATATAATTAACAACATATTTGGTAAAATAAAATAAGCTTTTCTACTTTAACAAACGACGTTGTTTTATTTTGATTACTCCCAAATATTAGTTCGTGATGTATGTATATCTATAGACAAATTAATAGCTCTAACTATAGTACATATTGACATCGCAGAATATTTTCTGCAATCCACTATCAAAACGTGATTGTGGTGTTTTTTTCTCATCTCTAAGATTTTGGACATAAAATATCTACCAAAAACAAAACCAAATCGACTTTATTCGTTCTACTTGGTGTGTACAAAACTGACAAATCAAAAGTACTACCTTTTAATAAAGACCAGCTAGATTTGGTGGTTATAACCGTATAACCTCGGGGTCACAATAGTTGTACTAGTGATCGAATTTAATTTAAAGGCTCCGCTGACGGAATCCAAGAGAAGGATTTAATGGTCTAATGTATTTCTGATTATTTTGAAAGAGTAAAATTGTCTTAACAAGCAATAATGCTCAAGGATACCTGTAGGTTCGGCGGTTGAACAGTTATCTTAGATATAGTTCAAATTTATTCATGTATTGTTTTTACATTTTGGCGATGTAATTATGTACATATTTTAAATACAATTTTAATTTTCTCTGTTTAACTTTTAACTCTCCTAATATGAACAAATCTGCTTAAGGAAAGAACGCACAAAGACCCACAATGCGGCATTTCCTTCTACTTCTATCTTCTATCTTCCATTCAACAAAAAAAATTTTAAAGACAAAAATGAGCATTTGAAACAGCCCTTTCTATGCCCATCCACAGGCGATAGTTATGCAGTTTTCCTGACAAACCGGAGGATGTTGTTTTCTTCGGATGGAGATGGTATCTTCCACAATTAAGGAGACCATGAAAACTTTTGGAGAGTTGGGGAAAAATCATAAATAGCAAGGCCAAAATCTTCTTCACATGGCGCTACTGTCCGGGGTGTCATCAGCTGGAACGATCTTAAAACAAATGCCTTCAATTTCGCACTCCAAGCTGGTTCAAGTACTTCTCCACTTGCATGCGTCGTCAGTTCGTTGGGCATCCTCTATTGCGTTGTCGCACTAGTTAGTAGTGTTGTCCATGGCGCTCTACATACTTTGATGTCTGGTTAGGCTCGTGTCGCTTTACAGACCGTACAGTTCGTGGTTGAATCTTCTTCTCCAAGAACTATCAACGAAAGCAGGGCCAAAGATTGATATTTTCAATAACGGAGTTTAAAGTCGTAAATGTGCCGAATCATCTTATCAGCACATATCGTCCGTTATCATTTCGCGACAGCGAACACTCTTCACGGTAACTGCTTGGCCGACCTAATTTTGGAAGAAGTACGACCCGATGATGTCGCCAGCTCATAAACCGAGCCAAACAGTACCTCTTTGTGATTGCATCGGCTTTTCCTGAAGTTGTGACGAATCCTCTGAGTTTGAAATTTGTCTTGTTGAAGATGAATCTCTTTGTAAATTGCAATTTGTAATTTCAACAAACCATTCGGCGCATTTACGAAGCAGTCAGGCTTTAGATATTGAATAAATTGGACCTTTTAAGCGTGTAAATTCAAATTTGTTTGTTTATTCAAAATGGTTTGTTTTCACTTTTCCTACAGACCTGGTTTGCTATCTCTCCATGGCCGAATTTGTCAGACACTGAAACAAGGAACTATCAAATTAACCCTTTTGATGACAATATATATGTATGTATTTCATTTTACCTTCGTTCCTCGTAAAGCTCATTTTGACCGCCTCCGCAATTGTACAGTCAAAATGGTGCTTCTTGTTTCGATAGGTGAGCACCATATTCCTAAGAACGATCTTTAAAAAGTTATATAAGTTCGGAGCTGACCTTCACGAAGCAACGGGGGTTCTTCATCGTCATCCTGTAAAACCTGGCGAATTTGACAGGAATGTCAAAACCAATCATAGCCCTTCATAGCGCATCCCTATGCACGCTGTCATATGAGGCACTGAAATCGACGAATAAAACGGTAGAAAAGTTTAATACCCAATGCTTAGAAGTTGAAGGGTTCACATTTTTGTGACTCTCTTCGGGCATGCTTTCCTCAAACTATATCTTACATGTCTTAACTATAACTATATCTTACAAGTCGCGTGCATCATGGTTAGCGACCTAACCATGATGCACGCGACTTTTTAAAAAATGTTTTATTTATTTTTCTACATAGTCTCCTTGTAACTCCACACACTTGTCTCAGCGATGCTCCCATCTCTGCAACCTTTCCAAATAGTACTTGGCATCTTTGTCTGCAAAATACGAGTTCACGAAAGAGATTGCCTCCTTATTTGACGAAAATCTCTGGCCGCCGAGCGCAGTTTTAAGTTGAGGAAACAAAAAAAAGTCGATGGGTGCTAGATCCGGTGAATAAGGTGGATGGTCAAGCAGTTCGAACCGCAATTCGTGGATTTTCGCCATGGCAACTGTTGAGGTGTTAGATGGTGCGTTGTCTTGATGGAACAAGACTTTCTTTTTTTGCAAAGGCGGCCGATTATTCGAAATTTCTTCCTTTAGCTGGTCCAATATGTCCAATATCGTATGCTACACCTTTTTTTTTATTATTTATTTATTTACTATATTTCATATTTATATAAAAACTTACGCACTACCTTAGAAGTATGTAAGCTGACCTTGTGAGCTTTCAGGGTTAGTTAAGAACGGTGACGGGGCTGGTTTTGGTGGAGCCACCAGTAAAAGTGACGTTCTTTGGCAGACTGAGTTCTGCCTCGGTTGGCGATGGCCCTACTGAACCGGAGGAGTTCTTCGTGGCTACGAGCGACGTCCGCTTCGTATTGGAGCCGCCTATCCACTGTTCTGCGTACGACATGGAAGATGATAGGACATCCTTCCGTATTCTGTATCAGCCCTTTGGAGTCTACATAGAGAAATGCTTCGGGCGGGATGAAGCCGTTTTGCCGCACCTTCTCGTGTTACATGAAGTTAGGGTAGTACGCCCCAAAGATCAGACTGTTGGACGAAGTCATCGCTCGTGCAATGTGCCTTCGGATCAGCTTAATAATAAAGTTATCTATCCTGATTAGGTTTGCCTCGTTGTACAAGACCTCGTTGGGATAGAATTTCTTGTAATTGGATTCAGGTGTACGATACAACCGGAGGCAGGCCCGAAGACATTGCCTCTCGAACACCCTCATCTTTTCCATCTGGGAAGGACTCAAGTTGAACCACACCAGACAACCGTACGTCATAATTGGCCGGATGAGGGCCATGTAGCAGATCACCTTCACTCTAAAATCAAGTTGGCTGCTGTAAAACAACCGACTTTTTCACAGCTAACGGCTGACCCTGTGGGTTAACTATACCGAACTTGCGCCAGTTTCTTTTCGTGTCCCTTGAGGCCCTGGACAGCGGGGTTCTAAAGAGAATAGTTTCGCACTTCCGGAAATTAATTTTCAATTTCCAGTCGTCGCAAAATCGCTGAATTTTGTCGAAGTCACGCTGAAACAAGATGTTGATTACTTCGATTTTCGGATCTGATCGGTACGCTAGCAGATCATCGGCGTACGCTATTAAATACGGCAGGGAACCTATAAGGTCGCTAGTGAATATTGCAAACAGGATCGGCGAGCCCACCGCTCCTTGTTGCAACCCATTTTTTATGTGAAATACTGTGGTTGAGGTTACATTGCCATTTTTCACAACGAACTTCCTACCTGTAACCATGTCATAGATCATATATAGCAATGTTTTATTGATGCCGAGCCTGACCAACTTAAGGAAGAGACCTTCTAACCATACGGTGTCGAACGCCTTCTCCATGTCGGGTCTTGTTTCTATTCCATTTTATGTCGGAAACTAATTTAGACGCGGCATGAATGGTGTCGTGCCCCGCCCTGAAGCCAAATTGGTTTTCCGGTATTATTTGTTTTACCCCAACCCATTCTTTCAGAGCTTTAATGACTATCTTGTCGAATACCTTGCTTATGCAAGGAAGAAGACTTATAGACCGTAGATTTGTCGGGATGGAAGTTTCTTTGTCCCGTTTCGGAATTGGCTGTACCACAGCTGTTTCTTAATGCTGCGGGTAATATGCTATACTCAACGCGTTGTTAAGCAGTTTGTGTAAACATTCACCGCCTCAGAGAGAGTAGATGGCGCAGAACAATATTTGGTATCCCATCGCTTCCAACTGACTTCTTATTCTTCAATGAGTTGAAGATACCTTGGAGCTTTGAAATAAGGATGGAGTTGTTTCCATCGTCGACGACGGCATTATTTGCCAGAAGATCGTCACTGAATCTGGTAAAACGAGTATTCTCGGATCGCCATTGACTTATATCGTTTAGAAGGTAGAAGTGGTTCAGCAAGGCCCTGTTCTCCAGGTAGTGGTTTGGACTACGAGTCTCGTTGACCGTGTACACTTTCTGGAAAGCAGCACCAATTGCATTCACCTTCTCCTGGGGATCTTCTACTACGAAGAAATCGTTGTCAAGCACAGCCCCGTCTGGATCGATGACAACTGACGTAAGTAGGTTGGCGTTGTCTGTTGTTCTGTCAAGTCGAACGCACTGAATGTCATTGTGATCTCTCCTCCGGAAGATTTTATTTACTTGCGGGAACATGCTCGGGTTGTTAGACCTCACAGCCCGAATTCTATTGCCCCAATGCAAGCTTACAGCTAGACTGTAATTTTGGCGAATTAACTGTTGGAGTACTTTGATCTGTGACTTCAGAGAGCGAATTTCTGCATTCTGTGTATCCGTAAATCGCCTGTACAAGAGTTTTAGTCTTGACAGGAGCCAACTTTTTTGCACGTGATGTCGCCATAATCGGTTTGTGACACCTTCGGAATCGTCCATTGTACGTTTAATGACCTCGTCTATTTGTGTGAGGTACCCGTCAACCTCTTCGTTCGTTAGGTTTCTGTTTGTAGGAGGATTGATCGCACTCGAACTTATTTCTCTGGCTAAGGTTCTAGAAAAACGTGGCCAGTGCACCTTATTATAATTATATGGATGCGCTTGGACATATTTCTCTAGCTCCTCCAGCTCGTTCGGGAGCTGTATTATCGCGGCGAGACCACAGTGATCACTGTCATACTCGACCGTAGATAAACAGTTCCTCGTGCGTCGCTCCACGTTAAGTATCGTCAGTCGTCTGTCGAGTAGCATCACATCCAGATAAGACCCGCTTCGAGGAAAGGATGGTCTATCGGTTGCAAGCAAATCTAGTCTGAACTCGATATTGTTCTGTTCCATCCACTCTTAGAGAGCGTTTCCTCTCTCATTTGGATTAGAGTTACCCCATTCACCATGCTTGGCGTTTAAGATATAGTAATTTTCTTCCGAGTTTAAGCGCAGGCTGGTGAAGAGAGCCTCGAGCTCCGAAAGAAAGTTAGGGTTTCGAGGTTCAAAGCTGTATTTTTTGTTCGATCCTTATGAGCGAATTGGCATTCACTGCTAGGATCTTAAGGGTTCCTGCTGCACGCGAGCCCCTTATATCTGCTGTGCGTTTGGCTCGCTAAACAGCGCAGAGTAGATGACGTCTACTCACGCCGTTTGCTGAAGGAAACTGGTCTGTAAATCCACCATCTGTTTCTGCAAAGCGATCATCTGCGCTTGCATTGACTGGATGATGGACAGTACGTCCTTTAATGTAGGATCTGCAGTAGGCTGTTTTGGCACTGAGGCCGTGGCAACCTTTGGCACTGTCTGTACTGCGTTACAAAAAGAATCGTCAACGGTAGATCCGTCCGCATCCATTGTCTCTGAACCGGATTGGTTTTTATAGGGTGAGGGATTTAACCTCACGCACAAATAACAACTGGTAGGCAAGCCCCTTAAAATAAATTCTAAATAAATACATTGCTGCATCACACAACACATCCAGAGGCGCTTTGTGTACTGTCAGGGATGGTGTTTGCATCTCGTCAGGTTGAGTGCAATCAATAACATTGCCCTATGGGAACTGATCCACACGCCTCAGCAACGCTGTATGCATAATTAATTCAATTTATTTATTTTATAATTATTGATTTTGTGAATTTATTCCACAACCCTCTTTTAGTCTTTGGTTCTGGGATTTCATACGGTACACACATTTCAATTTTTCAATGTATTTGTAAAATTACACAACTTCGTAGAAAAAAGAAGTTTGGTAATTGTCTAGTGTACATAAAAAAGTAAACCTGAAGTAATAAAGTAATAATAGATTACAAACTTAAAAAAACAAAAATTAATAAACAAAATAATATCTTTTTACAAGATTATATTTCAATGCTTTTCTTTCGTAGTTTCCCTAATTTCCCAAAAGAGTAAAAGCAAAACTAAATGCATAAACGCATTAATGATTATAATTAGAAAATTGGAATCTAAGTATATTTTCCAAACACATGAGTTACGAATATTTATTGTTTTTCCACCAAAAACAAAATACAAAATCCTCATATCGTGATTATTTTTGAAACAATTTTTTTTAAAGAGTGTGTAACGTAATCGAAAGCTTAGGGTGACCAGCGCACGAGCACCGAAGTCTATGCAATCGTTGTCCTATTAGTATTTTATTATATTAAGCAAATCCAGGAGAAAAAAATATATATCGTTGGACATCAAAATATTGTATTGCTTGTTTGATTACAATTAAATTGTGTAAAGGAGGTAAAGCAGGATAAAGTTCTTAATGTAGACGAACAGAAAAAGCATTCATTACGGTTTGCAACAATCCCATAGTACCTGTCCCGACGTGTTGTGCCCACAACGTTGTGTCGGTAGTTTCATTGCAAATTCAAAAATTAAATTTTCTGCGTGAGCAGTGCAGTTGAACTCTCAATTCGTTCCGATTTTGTCTTTATTACATTAACTTTCAGACGTTTGCTAATTCTCTTCCTTTTATATGTTTGCATGGCCCCTTCCTTGTTTAGCAGTACTCATACACTTGCTACTAACCATATTACATCTGCACATAATTTAATTACTTTCATCCGTCCTAATAAGACAAATAAATAAATAAATACCGTCAGCTCAAAACTTCAAACGACTCGACAAATGATTCAATTTTGTCGTTTCGCAAAACAAAATGGAAAAGTGGCCGTTAGTAGCCAAAACATGTGTGGACACGAAGTGTTCTGTAAGAATTCGTTTACGTGATATGCAGGATTTACTTTGCTTTCTTTCGACCAGAAACCAAAAAGGGTTGCTGATTGTTTTCTGCTTTCGACGGCATTGATTACTCAAGTATAGATCCGTGACTAGAGGAGTTTCCAGAAATCAATCATAATTTGCTTATTCGTAGCATACGGGTGTCAATAAAAAAGAAGTGCTAAATAAGGAAGGTATTGCTCGATTCATTTCATTACACGTTAAGATATTGCATACTGGTAATAGAATTAAAATCCAAGTGATCTTTCTTGATTTACGTCATCCAATATAATAGATTTAAAACCAAAAAAATTGTACATGTTAATTTGAATTGATATAAGTTTTCTTGTAAAAAACAAAACTTTTGATTTCTTGCTACTAACATGGGCTCTAATAATACCTTAAACTTGTCATTATAAATTGGGACGAACTATTTATAAAGGCAGTTCTGCAAGGGAATTGTGCCTCTAAGAAAACGCATTTTAAGTTTCATATTCAAGTTTCTTCTTCTTCTTCTTCGGATGGCGCTACAGTCCGGGGTGGACCTGGGCCTCAACCAACATGCCTCTCCAGCTAGTACGATCTCTTGCCAGCTGCCTCCAGTTGCGCACTCCAAGTTGGTTGAGGTCCTTTTCCACTTGTGTGCGCCATCTCAGTCTAGGACGTCCTCTGTTGCGTTGTCCCTGTGGCTCGGATTCGAAGACTTGAAGATATTCAAGTTTCACAATAAGAATATTACAATATATAAGAATAATACAATATTATTACTCAATATGACGTTCGAAATGAAACATGCCTGAGGTTTTATGTAGAGAAATGTAAATCAAAGTCCACTTCCGCTTATAATTTCCAAATTAAATGGAGAATTTAAATTCAGAAATATATTTTTTGAAATAGTTCTTCTGAAAGTCCGGTTAGTAGAGAATTACTGATTTTTTAGTACATTTACTACACTTAAGCTCTACTACATTGAAGCTGTTTTTATGGAAATATTTTATAGCCACCCGAGATTTGTAGCAAACAAGTCCTTATGTTATTGATGAGCAAGTTTTGTAAACACTTTTAATTTTTTTTAAGAACCAAAAATCACTGTTGAAGGCTGTCCTTCCAAAAGGATCAAATATTGTTGACAACAGGGACCAATTGAGATTTTAGTCTATATCCACCACAAATCGTAAATAAACGTCAAGTACGTGACTAGGTTAGGCGAAATCAGCTGTGAAGCTGTACATCTCTTAGACAATCATCCCTGTTTGACAATTATCAAAAATTTACTTTTCATGTGTACGATTTTTCCAATGGAAAACTGGGTATTTTCGTAAAATAATTTTTTGCTATATGTAGCTTACAGTCAGTATGAAATAGATGAATAAAAATGTTGAGGTTACAGAGTAGGATTTTGGGGAGTAAGTAAAAAAATACTAAAAAATAATGAATCGAAAATCACGTTTGTCTCAAATGTATCTTACAGTTGCCCAATCCGTAGGGAGGAGTTTATACAGCTCGGTTGCAAAGGACTCTAGTTCTATAAAGCAGTTTAAGCATATTCCACTTATGCCTACATTTGTTCAATTTCCCCTGTATCGCCCCAAAGAGCCTATTATCAATGATAAAATCATAAATGGAAAAGTAATAGAAAGTCCGAGGAGTTCCTATTTGAATGAAATTCGGGAAATAATTGAAAATAACAAGTCACTAGAACTACCATGTTCGACCAATGTTGAAAAAATTGAAGCAGCTCGTCTTATTGTGATAAGACGGCGTAAAATGAAGAAACATAAGTTAAAGAAACTTCGCAAGAAGATGAAGTTTGAATGGGCTAAGGTTTGTTACGTCACAGCTTCAGTGTTTATATTTATAATTTACTTTTTGTAGGTTCGACAAAGACGTGAAATGAGAAAGGAGAAGGCGTTTCAAGCTGTGCTTATATCTCAAGTGAAGCAAGCCGAACAGTTTTCAGCGGAAACTTATGTCATGAGTAAACTTAAGGAAGCAAACGAAGTCCCAATACCGAGGTATTGGAAAGGAAAACGATTACCTCAATTTATAATTAAACAGAAATTGGGTATTTCGTAGTGGGTAGTAAATAAAGTTTAAAACTTGTTTGATTATGTATATTACAATAGAAAAGTGTAGTAAAGATGTTCTAAAAACGTACATGAGGGTTATGAATGCAAATTGTCTACAATATACACGTCTAACGTAGTGCCCTACGACACGAGTGGTTATGTAGCTCTATATAGAAATCTCTGACGACTGGCTTTAAAAAATCAATTTTGTATTCCTGAAGTAAGGAACCTCTACTTGCTAATATTCATTCGAGAAGTATATTTCTTTTAGATTTTCTTACAATATTTATGTTCCTTTGGCATTTTAAAATAACGTCAGTCTATTATTACGGGAAACTAAGTAATTTTAAATTGTTTGCAAATTGCTAGTACCTTTGTGGCAAACAGCAACAATTGACCACAGAAAACATTTACAAATGCGAACTTGGTTGCGAATTATTTGTTCACCTGCAGTGTCAACTGAAACACAACTGACTGCATCAAGTTAATAAAAGTTTTGAATTTGGAATACACTTTTTTCTGTGGAATGTGCAATTTGATGTCGAACCGACAATAACATACAATGCAGACAGCCGTTACGACTTAACAGATACAGAACAGCAAGCCAGTCGTAGCAAACAGGAGAAGTAGCCAAAAGTGATTTATGGATTGCCAAATCCTACAAAGGCGAGATTAACTGGGATAAACATTTTTTGAAAATGTCGAAATTCACAAAGATTTAAACCGGGATTTGTGAAATAGAACAGAAGAGCAATAGGGCAGTAAATCAATCGCAATGGAAAATAAAAGTAATTTTTTATTTAACCAGAAAGGTGAGTTGGGTGTCTATGTTAGTGTCTGGGGTTCAGCTTCGTAGTTGTCAATCTTGGGGATGAACCAATATTCAAGTTTTAATTTGCAGATGCCCAAAGTCGAGGGAAAGGAAATATAGTGCTTCAAATGTGGAAACACCACGTACTTTATGAGAGATTCGACAAGAGTTGTGGGCAAGATCGTTAAAGTTCAAGGTGAAGAACCGGTCAGCAGGAATAGTTCTAAATAGAGGGCTGGTGGTGCTCTAGCTACTGGAACCAACTAAATTTTAAGAGCATATGTGTGAGCACTACAAAAGAAGCACTGACAAACACTTGTTACGATCTATGCCATTTACGATAAGAATGTTTACTGATGACGGAGAATGCGATAATGAAGGCGTTGAAGGCCATCTAGAAGTTAACGGAGTAGATGGGGAAATCCTTAGGTGTCAGACTGGATTCGAGCGGCAGTGACAGATAAAACCGAAGTTGCTGATATTTCTTTGTCAAAATATATCAGATTAAGAGGAGGATTGGAAGAAGCCATTTCAGAAATGGAAAAAGCAGAAGGTATGAAAGAAGAACTTCTTTTTAAAACAGCTTGCAATTGGTAATTAATACCGACGATTTTCCGTCCGGTTAATGACAAAGCATTTGGCATACGCAGATACATCACTATGAAACTTTTCTAGACGGAAAAAGAAAAAAATTACAATTCCAGCAATCGCACTTAACTCACACCCTAAAATAAAAAGCAATTGGGCGACACTAGAGCCCACTGTCAAAGGTCTTCCCTAGACTTCTGATTGAACAATAAATTAGAAGTAGAGTAGACCTGGCAACCTGAAGTAAGTGTACCGATTTACATGCCGAAGGTCACAGCTTCTATTCCGGCATTGAACCTCTTACGGCACCACCTCTTTCGAGTTGCTAATAACTTTCAGAATTTTAACTGTCAATAAAAAGATTCTCGAATTTCCTCGTTCAGAGTAGGCAGAGAACTCTGTGCATATTACTTGCGATAGAACTATGTTACATGCAACCAATTTTTACCGACTCCGGGCAGCGGTAATTGAGCACTTTTTCGCAAGCTGTTAATACTATTTGAGTGTATTGTCAACAGCATAACTTAACTCAACTAATTGGAATCTTGTCCGAAAGTAATACTCGATTATCGACCCTTCTTTTTCTTAACTAAAGAGACAAATGAGTATATTCGCAATACCTAAATAATAAGTTTACTAGTTAAAATCAGCCGTAAAGCCATTTATACTGAAAACAGGTTAAAGATTTGCATTTGATCAGCAGTGTAGCAAAGTCTAGAAATGAGAAATTGGTACATCATTGCATTCAGAGATAAGCAAGAAAATATATAACATCCTCCCCTTGATTTTGACTGAAATCGTCAATTAAAATCATTTACAAATCCTAAAGTTAAAATTATTCATAATCATGAATTATTACTGAAGTAGTGACTATAATTGCAACTATTATTACGCCCAACGCGTCTCATACAATAGCAGAGGCATGCCTCATACAATTTGCACGAAGCCTCGAATAGTTTCCACAAGTTATGTTTATGTAATTGTATACGCATTTTTAAAAGTAAATATATGTATATATTCATTAAAAACCAGGTATAATTCTTCCTTTTTTCGATAACTTTTTAAGCACTTTGTTCTTCTTAGTTTTAAGCTTTTTGGAGATGTTTTCCATTCGTTTCTTTTGTTTATTTTGAATTGTTTGCTCCACTTTGTCCTTCCTTTCAGCCCATCTTTGTTTTGACTTCTTTTTCTCGTCCTTTTTACGTTTAATTGCTTTGTATAATAGCTTTGGATCATCTTTTACTTTCTTTCCACTTGTTTTGTCGAATGCTTTCTTCCAAGCCATCTCCGCAGTTAACTCACTTATTTTACCATCTTCACCTTGACTAGCCAGCTCTTGAATTTTATTATTTATCTTTTTTATGTCTTTTAGTGCTTCACGTGGATTAGTTGTTCCTCTTTCTTTCTTTGTAGCCTTCACTTTAGCCCCAGGATGTGCAGCAAAGTCAAACTTTGAAAACACTATTTTTCCTTCAGTATTGAATAAAGACTTTGTGCTAATTTTTTTTACATTCTTAACATCTTCATCAGTCGCTGGTTTATTTTTATCCAATTGCATAGTATTGTAAGCGGTCTGTACGACTTTCTTATATTCCTTGTTCTTCTTCAGTTTTTTTGCCTCGCGCTTTTTTAGCGACCTCTCTGATATAGGACGACGTTTTGTTTTCATTTTATTTTTAATTGTATTCAATCGTTCTTCAAGTTCACTGATATTTGCAACCTCTTTTTCAGGCTGTTGTTTCTTTCCGTCCAGAAGATATTGGTTAAGATTTAATTCTGAAATAAAATTTAAATTTATACGGTTCAAGCGAATGTTTGCAGTCAGTAACTCACGCTCTACATAATCGGGTACGTTTAACGTCACTAACAAGTCAATAATATAGTCATTCTCCTGCTTTAATATTGCTTTTATTTGGGTGTTGTTTATTTTCTGTACTCCCATTGTCTATAACTTGCAAAATATATCTTCGTAATAAAACTAAATTTCTTTACAACACTCACTTGACAGTTCTTTATTTCCTGTCACTGAAACGCACGTTTTTACCAGGGATCAATGAAGAAGGAGATGCACAACTTCACAACTGATCGATCATGGTTTCCCCTATGCTATCAAAAGTTTGACAGTTATATACGAATTGTGGTGGATATAGGTTAATTTCTGAAAGTAAATACGTCCGTGGAACATTTTTTCATGTTATCCAAAATTCATTCGTCAACGATTATGAAATACCATTCGGAGTAGGCTCGTATATAAACAAATAAATTTTTCCTTGAGATTGTTGTCATAAAATTTTGACAACTTATGTTATTTAAAATAAATAAATACATAGATATGAAAATATTATTAAATATATAGTTAGTATTACATGTATTATATTTTCAATGGCTTGTGAAATATATGCAGAAAAGTGAAAGACGTATATTTGCAATTTTAAAGTTGAGCATAAGAAGCATTTGATATTTCATGGGCGGTTTTCACACTTATTATATGTTAAAACATTTCTTAAACGTATGCCTTACTAGTGCAACTACTGCCTTACTGGTGCACCTTCTGAACACGTACTCCATCCGCCATGTTCTTGAAATATTCGAAATCGATTATGTAAAATGCCTTAAGATAACAAAAGATAATACAAAAAATAATAAAAAAAATATAGAATACAGAATTTATCACAGGAATCAGCATTCTATGACAATGAATGAAATTGACAAAAAACAAACGAATTTTTTTCATATTATAACCCATCTCAGTAGTTTGAACGGAAAGGTAATCAGCTGATTGGGTAGCTCACACGTATTCTCAGGTCTCTAATCAACTGTTCAAGGAGGGGAAATGTTAAAAAAAACGCTGCAAAATTGGTTCCTGTGGCGGTAGATGAAGAAGCTATGTATCTGCTTCCTTGTTCATCCCTGGTATACATCAAGAACTAGTCATACCAAATATCTAGCTCCGAGTTTCAAATATGAATGGTAACACAATATTCTTCTTATTAACTCTTCCAGGGACGGTAATCTTACCACATGTGGGGAGTTGTAAATTTTAGCGCCCATACTTGCGTCAAGAACACAAACCACAAACATGCGTCTTCAACTAGAAAAACCATTACCTTAAAAAACACGCATACTGTATTATTCTGTAGCTTTATTTCACGCGTACTTACTCATGTGGTGAATTTCGAACAGGTGATTAGTTTCAAAAATCAAATTGAACCATGATAATCTCAAAATAACGGCGAATAGCGCACAACATCAGACGAAAAGTACTAATTTGGATATCCTTTAGAAGTGCCTCAAAGGCAGTGTCAGCATAGTTTTCTTACGTTAGCTTCATCCGACTCTGATCAAATAGTCGGATGTATATTCTTTTCAAGAATATACAATGTAAGTTCCTTGGAATAAGGAATATCCATAATTGTATGTATCATTATTTACGAAAACAGGGAATTACAAAGTTTCATACAATTTTAATTTTCTTTGACAATTTCGTGCACAGTTCTCATATTTGGGTAAATACTTGTCTTATGAGAAATGATTTAACAATAGTAATATGACTCACGAAGCGGGTGTACACATTTATGAAGGATTCGGCAGATAGATCAGCTCGCTCGATGTGCACAACCTTGGAAGCCATGCAAATAAAGATAGCGACGTATGTCTTCTTCACAGTACGGACGTTTCTCGAGCCTATGCGAATATTAAACGAGCCAAAATTGAAAATGGTGAAGAATTCAACACACTTGTGCGCGGTAAAGATGACACGCATTGCTTAGCCATAACATGTTGATGCAGTCTGCAAATAATACATGAATAAATACATTGTTTTACCGCAAAATTTTTTGTCTCTTGCTGTCGAGGTATGGAGCCGAAGTAATTAGTTTCTGTTCCTCCGAAAGAATGTGCCAGTATAGTGCCTTTTCCATCTCCTCAGCGCTCACCACAGGTTGTGACTTTTCTGATGTGATTTTCTTTATCGTAGGACGTAAACTGGTTTTCGGTGCAGTTTCCCAATATTCGCAAATCGTTGAAGCAAACTAATTGTAATGATGATGTGGACTCACTTGTTTGCGGGTTGAGCCCAATAAACCGTGACTCATGAATTCTGCCAGCTGTCTTGGGCTGTCATAGCGGGACCTTAGTGCCTTCCAAACATCGTCGTAGCCGCTAGTGTACATCCCGCCAACCAAAGCCACTGCATCACCTTGAATGGCTTGCGTAACTTGCCAAGCTTGTACGCCTCAGTAAAGTCTTGAGAATGCACAAACGTTTCAAAAGCATCTTTGAATGCAAGCCAATGCTGTAGTGTGCCATCGAATTTGGGAACGGAAACGATGTTGCCTCGTCGAGTTATTCGCAAATTTGTTTTGACTGTGTTTAGAAAGCATGCGGTGCAGTTTAGTCATTTCAAAATTATAGTGTGCTTCAACAACACTTCAGAATACGAGCTCTGCAGGCTGGGCTGCCCCAATGAGTGCATCATAGGCAACTACAAACCGATCAAAATGCATTTGCGATTTGCCAAGTTCTTGTCGGAGGCCAAATTCGTCGCCAAAGAAGCCATTCCTATTAATTTTAGCATTTAAAATTGTTTGTGATTACAAACACCCGTGTGTTTGTGAAATCGACTCCTCCTCTCAGTGTGGAGGAGTCGATTTTACTGACACTTTTAATCATGTAACTTGTCTTGAGTTTATGCGACTTCTTATGGCATTGGAAGTGCGCGAAAATATGGAAGTCAATCAAATGAATGTCGTGGCTACGTACTTAAATGGACACCTGGAAGAAGAGATATTTATTTACGGATCACATTCAAAGGCTTTACAAATTTTAATTAAAAAGGATAAATATGAAGGTGATGTAGTAAGAAAAGCAAAACAAATGCTTCACTTATTAAAGAAATTAAATAAATAATGTTTGAACAAAGAAGACCTTATGGTCCTGGCAGGCTGGTCGCCATCTGACTGGCGCAGTTCAAAAACAGCAATCGAGATGCTCACTGGTCGGTGGCTAAGCATATCCTACGATCTTCTAAAGGGATACAGGACTTTTTTATTTTTTTTTATTTTTCGGATGCTGACCACGCCAATAATAAAGTTGATCGAATGTCATACACCGGATACGTTATACGAAAAGGAGAGTGGCTATTTCAACGACGGAAGTCAAATTTGTCGCTTTATCCTAGTCTTCCAGAGAAGGTACATACATATCTGCGCAACTTAATGATGGGAATTAGTCTTCAGAGTTTATCATCTATAAAGCTGGGAGGAGTTATAGTGGTGCAAAACATATAACTGAAAACACAGTGTGTAAGTGACGAACCAAACATATTGCTTCTATGTAGATACCATTTCGTGCAAAATTTAATTAAGAAGAATCTAACCATAATCTTCACACCAACAGAAGCAATGCCAGTTGATGTTTTCAACAAGCCATTGCCAGGACCGGCACATTTTAGATTTGTTTAGATTTCTGTGCATTTTTATTTGTGTAATTAATTTTTCTTACATGCTAGACAAAAATACTTAAGACTAGCTGACAAATACAATCTCCTGATTTTAATTCTTACTTACTGACTCTTCACGAGTACTCTAAGCTAATCTAGGATTTTTTTTATTTACGCCTTTCGGCCTCTTATATTTTGTAAATTTAAAATTGAAACTAATTACATCTTTTTCTTATAATTCCTCCAAGAAAATTTGAAAAAACTTGGAATTCCTGATTTTTCTTTCTTCTTAACCTAACTTAAAAATAAATCTAAAATCTACCACCTAAAACTTTTAACTATATACAATTAAATTAACCTAAAACTTAACTCTACTTAACTATTTACATTAAGCTTAACTATGTCCGTAAAAATATACGGACGCGTGCACCAAGGCGTATATGTTATTTATATGCTTTTTTAATTTTTATTTTTTGTTGTTTTTTATACGTTTTTAAATTTTTAAATTTGTATTTGTTTTTTATTTTTTTTTTATAATAACATGCTTAAGAACTACCTTAACCTATGTGAGTTGGCTCTGTAGACTCAACTATCCCGTCTATTTGTTTGAGAAGTTAGCGGCATCGAAAGAGAGAGAGAGAACAATTCTACCGACGATATAAACGTAATCCGACTGAATATAACAAGCGACAATACAAAACAGCTAGAAATAAAGTAACTTCCTTGATACGTCATTCAAAGCGGAATTATCTTTTTGACAAAATTAATCCTTCTTTGAATTCTAAACAGCTTTGGAAAAATATAAGAGAGATGGGTATGATTGACAACCAAATATACATAACTGTGATACAGACCCAAATGTGCTAAAAGACTTTTACGTATCTGATACCTTAAGTTTTAATGACATTGACATTTGTTTTTCAATGTGTGGACACGTTTGATATTCTGAATGCGTTTCGTTCTGTTAAATCAAACGCGCAAGGTGTTGATGGTATCTGTCCCAATTTTTTAAAACTTATATTACCATTGATTTTGTGTTATGTTAGTCATATATTTAAAGTGTGTATTTATAGTTGTAGTTTCCCAAGCCAGTGGAAAAGAGCAAAAATTATACCTGTCCCTAAGAAAACTAACCTTTCAAGACCATCGGACTATAGACCCATTAGTATCTTACCATATATTGCAAAAGTTTTTGAAAACATAATCTCTAGTCAGATACAGTATTTTATTAATACAAAGGGTCTACTCTCAAAATGGCAGTCAGGCTTCAGACAAAAACATGGCTGTGAGTCGCTGTTATTAAAGTGACAACTGACTTGCGTACTGGTATGGACTCACATGGTGCTGTTTTGTTAATACTTTTAAATTTCACTAAAGCGTTTGACTCTATCGATCTTTCAATCTTACTAACTAAACTAAAAGACAATTTTAACTTCGGACTCTCTGCAATTAAGCTAATGGCTAAATATTTAAAGGACCGTTCATTGACCATTGTAACCCTTGTTGGTATGTCTGATATGTACATGTACATACATATGTATGAGGTCAAGTGTGGCGTTCCTCAAGGATCGGTATTAAGACCGTTATTGTTTTCCCTATTTATCAATGATTTGCCTCAAGTTGTGTCCAATTGTAAAGTGCATATGTACTCTGATGATGTTTGTATTTATATGTCTTGTAGTAAAAACACAGTATCTGCAGGTGTTTCAACTTGCGTAGGATACAAGCATGGTCAGAGCAGAACAAACTACGACTAAACACACAAAAAAATCTTGCGATGCTTTGTACTAACAATGCTTTTAACATAGTTAGTCTTCCCCGGTGACATTATAGAGTATGTTAATAAGGTAAAGTACCTTGGCTTTGTTATAAATGTTAATCCTGATATGAAAATCAGATTGATAAAAAGCCTCATAATGCCTTTCCTTACGTTTAATTTTTGTGTATATCCTTGCTTAGACTGCATGTGTGATCGTAAACTTAACGTCGCGTTCAATGACGCGTTTTCAATCTCCCTAGATACGCTAGTGTCAGCCAGTTAAAAACTATATTACTAGGAATAGAGTTGCATCAATACCGTGATTTCAGAATTCTCTCACAGTTACACAAAATTAAATACCATGAATGTCTATTGTACCTCAAGGATATGATTAATTTTGCTCAATGTCGTAGAGGTGTATATTTAATCTTTCCACGTTTTATGCCCACAGTAGCAGAGCGTTCCTTCCTTGCCTCAGCTATACGGCTGTGGAAAAATTTACAACCCGCATTGCAGAGAACAACTTCATCAACCGTTTTTCAGAAGAATCTACTCTTACATATGTCAACCCATACATAACTTAAACTAATGAATTATAATTTTATTATATTTATGTTATCTTAAACTTTTTTCTAATGTTCATGAGTCATTCAATGATATATTGTCAAATTACTCTCAACACTTAAATAAGATATTATATCTTGTAGTATTTACGTAAAAATAAATAAATGAAATTAATGAATGAATGAATGAACGCTGGTTCTGGTGTAACCACCAGTAGAAAAACTGTTCTTTGGCAGAAACTGCTCAGTTGCGGGCAGAAATCGCTCTACTGAACCGTAAGAGCTCCTTATGGCTGCGAGCGACGTCCGGCTCGTATTGGAGTTGCCTCTCGACTGTTCGGCGTGCGACGTGGAAGATGATAGGGCAGCCTTCCCCATCTTGTATCAGACCTTAAGCGTTTAAATAGAGGAAAGCTTCAGGCGGAATGAAGCCGTTAAGACGTACCCGTTCATGATACATTTCATTTGGGTAGTAAGCCCCAAAGATCAGACTGTTGGTTGAAGCCATGCCTCGAGCAGTGTGACTTCGTATCAACTTGATAATAAAATTTTCTATCCTTATAAGGTTTGCTTCGTTATACAGAACCTCGTTGGGGTAGAATTTCTTGTACTGGGATTCTGGTGTTCGATATAGACGAAGACAGGCCCAAAGACAGTGCCTCCCGCCCTCATATTTTCCATCTGGGAAGGACTCACGTTGAACCACACAGGACAACAATACACCATAATTGTAGCCATGTAGCAGATGACCTTCAATTTGGTATTAAGTTGACTGCTGTAAAACAGCCCTCTTGCCATAGCGAAGGCCTTCTAAGCCCTGGTTTTCACACTTCTGGTAGTTCATTTTCAACTTCCAAATCGTTGAATTGTATCGAAGTCGCGTTGCAACAAGACATTTATTACCTCTACCTTTGGACCTGATCTGTACGCGATTAGATCATCGACAAACGCTATGATGTTAGAGATAGAACCTATGAGATTGCTAGTGAATATACTGAACAAGATCGGCGAACCAACAGCCCCCTGTTGCAGCCTATTTTTTATATGGAACACTGTTGTCGAAATTTCGTTCATTTTTCACAACAAACTTCCTACCTGTGACCATGTCATAGATCATATATAGCAATGTTTCATTGATGCCGAGCCTGACCAACTTAAGGAAGAGACCTTCTATCCATACGGTGTCGAAAGCCTTCTCCATGTCGATCAGGCAGGCGCCTGTACACTGGGTCTTGTTTCTATTCCACTGTATGTCGGAAACCAATTTAGACGCGGCATGAATGGAGGACCGGCACATCATAGATGTTTGAGGGACATTGGAATGGAAATCTGTTAAAACGCTCTGTTTGAGGAGAGTATGTTGAATGTATCTTCAAACTTGCGCTGAACTTACCATCGCTTGATGGCGTAGCAATCTGTCATTTTCATTGTAAACATGTTCGTTGTGAAATACTTTTTCTTTTTCTTAATCCACTCATTGTAAAAGACGAACCAAAATAAATCTTCTATTAAATATTGTTCAATGAAACTGAGATTTCATTGTTGAGTTCTGCACAGTTAACATGAATGCAAAGTTTATATACAATATAATGCCAGAGAATGCATCATACACAGGAATTTACTTGAAGCAACTCCTAAATCTTAAATAATATTCTTACTTAATATTCCATTAAAATGGGGTAATAACAAATACTGACATTTTTAGAATATGGTTCAATGTGAATTTAAATTTTAAAAGCAATTGCAGGTGTTTTGTAAAAGGTGATATTTAAGAAATCAAAAATCCAATTTAAAGTTTTGAATGAAAATTTGGTTATTTTAACATTCAACTTTATCTTAATTTAAAACTATTTCTTTACTGATGCAACTTCTGTCCAATAGATTCACTCTATGAACATTGTCAACTTTAGCCACTATCTTGTGGTGAAAAATATTACTGTCAAATTGTTAACAATATCAGCGCCAAGTATTGTGACTTAATAAAATTGTGCTGACTGTTAGTGAAAAATTTAATTTGATAAAGAAAAAAATGGATAGAATCACCAAAATATGTGTGATGGGATCTTTCGAGATTAGACACAAACAAGGCGAAGAACGAAACAATATAGGTACACATTTATTTTATATTTAATTTTTTATTTAACAACTCGCGTTTTCAATACATGTCATCATTAGCGAAGCCTTGGCGTAGTGGGCTAGTGCGTCAGCCCGCACGCCGAAGTCCCAGATTCAAGCCCCGGACTGAACACCTCACGGTACCACTTCTTTGAGATGTTGACAACACAACAAATCTCGCCGTTCACAGTCGGCAAGTAACTGTATAAATTAACAAATACAACACAAGCACATACAGAAACAACAAATTATTATATTTTTACGACTCAAGGGTCGGAGAATTTATTACCGACTTCTTCGGCTTCTTACTTAAATCTAAATTACAAAATATATCTTACAAACTAAAACCTATCAGATACTCAGCGAAAAGCGCTGAGCTTGCACAATCGGCAACGATGTCTCACGCTGGTTACCTGAGCCACGTGAGAGACGCTGTACGTTTTATCACCAGACGCCTACGTTGCAATTTATGCTCCCAGACGAAATTCGAGAGTTATATGTTGACTTATATTATTCCCTCTTCTCGTGGGGGAATAATAGCACGCACAACACGAATAGTTCTGGCAGCAGCTAGACTCCTGTGCGTTGTGGACTATAGTGCCACTAAATTATTATATATCCATTAATATATGTTGTATTCGCCTTGTTACACCAGCGTGGGTATAACTTAAGGTGGCTTAGTTGTATAGTTATAATTTATATTTTAAGTAAATTTAAGTCTCAGACTTGAAATAAGTTTTATAAGTATAAGAATCTTACAATCTGTTTAGTATTAATATAAGTAATAAAATAAAATAAATAAGGAAGGGATTTTTGCAACGGCCCACCCTTTTCTATGCTTGTTTTGTTTTTCAAACTAACTTTGAAACATACTGTTTTAATACTACCTATATTTCTCATAACAGGAGATAAGTTTGGCCACAGCGTTTGGAGAAAGACACGCTATTGGAGACGGATAGAGTTTGCGACAAACTTTTTTCAAATGAAATGTTTGTCAATAACAATAAAATCCGCTTAAATACTGAAGCTGTTCCTTAAGTGTGTGCCACTTATTATTTTAATAAACTAATTAATTTTTCATTACTTAAAATTTTGTCTGAAATATTTTTTCTTTCAGTTTGACTGAGTTCAACTATATTAATTGTATATATGTAGGTTGGTTTCAGTTTGTTTGATCATTACGAGTAGTTGTAATGCTGAAGCTGTTCCTTACGTGTGTGCCACTAACAACAATTGCTCTGATGATGGTAGCCGCTTTACTACTAATGTGAGGCAGAAAGATAAAACCGGAATAGCTGCAAATAGTCAGGAAGAGTAAAAAATACGTATGAGGATGGTTTTGGAAATATATGTATATAAGAATAATTAAAAAATATTTGTTAGTCGTAGAAAACAAAGAAGATTTTGATTTAATATCAAGTGAAAAAGGCAAACAACTTAATTCAATGTAATTTCTTAAGAAACCGAACTCTAAAGGAAATTTTCCTTCGCCAAGGACTATGTGTAGTTGAAGTGAATTTATTAAAAATGGAAAACAAGTGCCGCCAACAAAAAAAATCACTCGATCTCCGACCACCCTACAGTGCAGAAGTGCTTCGATTCAATTACCAATAAAGCCTAGTCAGTTTAGTGCATTTATAAGACAAAGAAGATAAAGTGAAACAGTAACCTAGTGGAAGGGGCTCTTGCTAGTGAATTCAGCGTCCCGTCCCGTTCAAATCGTGCGGCAGAAAAAAAAGCAATTTTTTTCTGAAAGACACGTAGTGTCTTGAGTAGTTAAGAGCAACCCGCGCTCCACAAATCGGGTGACTTTAGAACACCGTTGCTATACAGATCCAGAGATACAATTGTACTGTACAAAGTCGGTACAATTGTACTGTTTTCGAAACAATCGCTTTTGTACACAAGTATACATCCATCAAATTCAGTACAATCTGCAGTTTGCAAATCACGTATCAAGAAAAATATTTGTATAAATAAATATTAAAACGAAACGTGTGTCTCTTTTGTTCCACGTATGTATTCTGTTGGCTTGCGTTTCGTCATTTATTTTGTACCGTTACTTTTAATTCGGGAAAAATGTGAAGGAAGTTACATGCATGTAAAGGTAGGTGCAGATTTTCATATTTTATTATTTCCGATATTTCAACTTTGACTTCTTTGAGGCGCAAATAGTTGGATAATTAAGAAACCGAGGCTGGCAGAAGAACTTAAAGAAGGAAAGAATAATACGCAAGACAAATTTGAAGGCGAACAACATAATTCTACGGAAACATCCAAATGGCGGGTAAGTTTTTTTCCAAATTATTTAAAATGATTGTAATATGTGGTGCGTTTTTTAAAGTGATTCGTCGTGTTCTTTTAAAGAACCAAAAAATATGGTGTCAAATATAGTCGCGAGTGGGTAGAGCAATTTGCGTGGTTAGAAGAAGATAAATTCAAAAATGAGTAAAGGATGCATTCATTGCAACACGAATATATCGGGAGGAAAAACACATATATATATATATTGAGACATTCAATTAAAATTGACACTGTTTCAATCTAACAGACAAGGCAAAGCAATCAGAAATGGCCTTTAGTTTCTTTGTTGTGGAACACACTTTGGCATTTTCAGTTGTAGATCATTTAAGCATGTCGATACTAATGATTCGGAAATAATCAACTGTTCAAGGAGGGGAAATGTTAAAAAAAACGCTGCAAAATTGGTTCCTGTGGCGGTAGATGAAGAAGCTATGTATCTGCTTCCTTGTTCATCCCTGGTATACATCAAGAACTAGTCATACCAAATATCTAGCTCCGAGTTTCAAATATGAATGGTAACACAATATTCTTCTTATTAACTCTTCCAGGGACGGTAATCTTACCACATGTGGGGAGTTGTAAATTTTAGCGCCCATACTTGCGTCAAGAACACAAACCACAAACATGCGTCTTCAACTGGAAAAACCATTACCTTAAAAAACACGCATACTGTATTATTCTGTAGCTTTATTTCACGCGTACTTACTCATGTGGTGAATTTCGAACAGGTGATTAGTTTCAAAAATCAAATTGAACCATGATAATCTCAAAATAACGGCGAATAGCGCATAACATCAGACGAAAAGTACTAATTTGGATATCCTTTAGAAGTGCCTCAAAGGCAGTGTCAGCATAGTTTTCTTACGTTAGCTTCATCCGACTCTGATCAAATAGTCGGATGTATATTCTTTTCAAGAATATACAATGCAAGTTCCTTGGAATAAGGAATATCCATAATTGTATGTATCATTATTTACGAAAACAGGGAATTACAAAGTTTCATACAATTTTAATTTTCTTTGACAATTTCGTGCACAGTTCTCATATTTGGGTAAATACTTGTCTTATGAGAAATGATTTAACAATAGTAATATGACTCACGAAGCGGGTGTACACATTTATGAAGGATTCGGCAGATAGATCAGCTCGCTCGATGTGCACAACCTTGGAAGCCATGCAAATAAAGATAGCGACGTATGTCTTCTTCACAGTACGGACGTTTCTCGAGCCTATGCGAATATTAAACGAGCCAAAATTGAAAATGGTGAAGAATTCAACACACTTGTGCGCGGTAAAGATGACACGCATTGCTTAGCCATAACATGTTGATGCAGTCTGCAAATAATACATGAATAAATACATTGTTTTACCGCAAAATTTTTTGTCTCTTGCTGTCGAGGTATGGAGCCGAAGTAATTAGTTTCTGTTGCTCCGAAAGAATGTGCCAGTATAGTGCCTTTTCCATCTCCTCAGCGCTCACCACAGGTTGTGACTTTTCTGATGTGATTTTCTTTATCGTAGGACGTAAACTGGTTTTCGGTGCAGTTTCCCAATATTCGCAAATCGTTGAAGCAAACTAATTGTAATGATGATGTGGACTCACTTGTTTGCGGGTTGAGCCCAATAAACCGTGACTCATGAATTCTGCCAGCTGTCTTGGGCTGTCATAGCGGGACCTTAGTGCCTTCCAAACATCGTCGTAGCCGCTAGTGTACATCCCGCCAACCAAAGCCCAGCATCACCTTGAATGGCTTGCGTAACTTGCCAAGCTTGTACGCCTCAGTAAAGTCTTGAGAATGCACAAACGTTTCAAAAGCATCTTTGAATGCAAGCCAATGCTGTAGTGTGCCATCGAATTTGGGAACGGAAACGATGTTGCCTCGTCGAGTTATTCGCAAATTTGTTTTGACTGTGTTTAGAAAGCATGCGGTGCAGTTTAGTCATTTCAAAATTATAGTGTGCTTCAACAACACTTCAGAATACGAGCTCTGCAGGCTGGGCTGCCCCAATGAGTGCATCATAGGCAACTACAAACCGATCAAAATGCATTTGCGATTTGCCAAGTTCTTGTCGGAGGCCAAATTCGTCGCCAAAGAAGCCATTCCTATTAATTTTAGCATTTAAAATTGTTTGTGATTACAAACACCCGTGTGTTTGTGAAATCGACTCCTCCTCTCAGTGTGGAGGAGTCGATTTTACTGACACTTTTAATCATGTAACTTGTCTTGAGTTTATGCGACTTCTTATGGCATTGGAAGTGCGCGAAAATATGGAAGTCAATCAAATGAATGTCGTGGCTACGTACTTAAATGGACACCTGGAAGAAGAGATATTTATTTACGGATCACATTCAAAGGCTTTACAAATTTTAATTAAAAAGGATAAATATGAAGGTGATGTAGTAAGAAAAGCAAAACAAATGCTTCACTTATTAAAGAAATTAAATAAATAATGTTTGAACAAAGAAGACCTTATGGTCTTCGGCAGGCTGGTCGCCATCTGACTGGCGCAGTTCAAAAACAGCAATCGAGATGCTCACTGGTCGGTGGCTAAGCGTATCCTACGATCTTCTAAAGGGATACAGGACTTTTTTATTTTTTTTTATTTTTCGGATGCTGACCACGCCAATAATAAAGTTGATCGAATGTCATACACCGGATACGTTATACGAAAAGGAGAGTGGCTATTTCAACGACGGAAGTCGAATTTGTCGCTTTATCCTAGTCTTCCAGAGAAGGTACATACATATCTGCGCAACTTAATGATGGGAATTAGTCTTCAGAGTTTATCATCTATAAAGCTGGGAGGAGTTAATCGTGGTGCAAAACATATAACTGAAAACACAGTGTGTAAGTGACGAACCAAACATATTGCTTCTATGTAGATACCACTTCGTGCAAAATTTAATTAAGAAGAATCTATCCATAATCTTCACACCAACAGAAGAAATGCCAGTTGATGTTTTCAACAAGCCATTGCCAGGACCGGCACATTTTAGATTTGTTTAGATTTCTGTGCATTTTTATTTGTGTAATTAATTTTTCTTACATGCTAGACAAAAATACTTAAGACTAGCTGACAAATACAATCTCCTGATTTTAATTCTAACTTACTGACTCTTCACGAGTACTCTAAGCTAATCTAGGATTTTTTTTATTTACGCCTTTCGGCCTCTTATATTTTGTAAATTTAAAATTGAAACTAATTACATCTTTTTCTTATAATTCCTCCAAGAAAATTTGAAAAAACTTGGAATTCCTGATTTTTCTTTCTTCTTAACCTAACTTAAAAATAAATCTAAAATCTACCACCTAAAACTTTTAACTATATACAATTAAATTAACCTAAAACTTAACTCTACTTAACTATTTACATTAAGCTTAACTATGTCCGTAAAAATATACGGACGCGTGCACCAAGGCGTATATGTTATTTATATGCTTTTTTAATTTTTATTTTTTGTTGTTTTTTATACGTTTTTAAATTTTTAAATTTGTATTTGTTTTTTATTTTTTTTTTATAATAACATGCTTAAGAACTACCTTAACCTATGTGAGTTGGCTCTGTAGACTCAACTATCCCGTCTATTTGTTTGAGAAGTTAGCGGCATCGAAAGAGAGAGAGAGAACAATTCTACCGACGATATAAACGTAATCCGACTGAATATAACAAGCGACAATACAAAACAGCTAGAAATAAAGTAACTTCCTTGATACGTCATTCAAAGCGGAATTATCTTTTTGACAAAATTAATCCTTCTTTGAATTCTAAACAGCTTTGGAAAAATATAAGAGAGATGGGTATGATTGACAACCAAATATACATAACTGTGATACAGACCCAAATGTGCTAAAAGACTTTTACGTATCTGATACCTTAAGTTTTAATGACATTGACATTTGTTTTTCAATGTGTGGACACGTTTGATATTCTGAATGCGTTTCGTTCTGTTAAATCAAACGCGCAAGGTGTTGATGGTATCTGTCCCAATTTTTTAAAACTTATATTACCATTGATTTTGTGTTATGTTAGTCATATATTTAATGTGTGTATTTATAGTTGTAGTTTCCCAAGCCAGTGGAAAAGAGCAAAAATTATACCTGTCCCTAAGAAAACTAACCTTTCAAGACCATCGGACTATAGACCCATTAGTATCTTACCATATATTGCAAAAGTTTTTGAAAACATAATCTCTAGTCCGATACAGTATTTTATTAATACAAAGGGTCTTCTCTCAAAATGGCAGTCAGGCTTCAGACAAAAACATGGCTGTGAGTCGCTGTTATTAAAGTGACAACTGACTTGCGTACTGGTATGGACTCACATGGTGCTGTTTTGTTCATACTTTTAAATTTCACTAAAGCGTTTGACTCTATCGATCTTTCAATCTTACTAACTAAACTAAAAGACAATTTTAACTTCGGACTCTCTGCAATTAAGCTAATGGCTAAATATTTAAAGGACCGTTCATTGACCATTGTAACCCTTGTTGGTATGTCTGATATGTACATGTACATACATATGTATGAGGTCAAGTGTGGCGTTCCTCAAGGATCGGTATTAAGACCGTTATTGTTTTCCCTATTTATCAATGATTTGCCTCAAGTTGTGTCCAATTGTAAAGTGCATATGTACTCTGATGATGTTTGTATTTATATGTCTTGTAGTAAAAACACAGTATCTGCAGGTGTTTCAACTTGCGTAGAATACAAGCATGGTCAGAGCAGAACAAACTACGACTAAACACACAAAAAAATCTTGCGATGCTTTGTACTAACAATGCTTTTAACATAGTTAGTCTTCCCCGGTGACATTATAGAGTATGTTAATAAGGTAAAGTACCTTGGCTTTGTTATAAATGTTAATCCTGATATGAAAATCAGATTGATAAAAAGCCTCATAATGCCTTTCCTTACGTTTAATTTTTGTGTATATCCTTGCTTAGACTGCATGTGTGATCGTAAACTTAACGTCGCGTTCAATGACGCGTTTTCAATCTCCCTAGATACGCTAGTGTCAGCCAGTTAAAAACTATATTACTAGGAATAGAGTTGCATCAATACCGTGATTTCAGAATTCTCTCACAGTTACACAAAATTAAATACCATGAATGTCTATTGTACCTCAAGGATATGATTAATTTTGCTCAATGTCGTAGAGGTGTATATTTAATCTTTCCACGTTTTATGCCCACAGTAGCAGAGCGTTCCTTCCTTGTCTCAGCTATACGGCTGTGGAAAAATTTACAACCCGCATTGCAGAGAACAACTTCATCAACCGTTTTTCAGAAGAATCTACTCTTACATATGTCAACCCATACATAACTTAAACTAATGAATTATAATTTTATTATATTTATGTTATCTTAAACTTTTTTCTAATGTTCATGAGTCATTCAATGATATATTGTCAAATTACTCTCAACACTTAAATAAGATATTATATCTTGTAGTATTTACGTAAAAATAAATAAATGAAATGAATGAATGAATGAATGAACGCTGGTTCTGGTGTAACCACCAGTAGAAAAACTGTTCTTTGGCAGAAACTGCTCAGTTGCGGGCAGAAATCGCTCTACTGAACCGTAAGAGCTCCTTATGGCTGCGAGCGACGTCCGGCTCGTATTGGAGTTGCCTCTCGACTGTTCGGCGTGCGACGTGGAAGATGATAGGGCAGCCTTCCCCATCTTGTATCAGACCTTAAGCGTTTAAATAGAGGAAAGCTTCAGGCGGAATGAAGCCGTTAAGACGTACCCGTTCATGGTACATTTCATTTGGGTAGTAAGCCCCAAAGATCAGACTGTTGGTTGAAGCCATGCCTCGAGCAGTGTGACTTCGTATCAACTTGATAATAAAATTTTCTATCCTTATAAGGTTTGCTTCGTTATACAGAACCTCGTTGGGGTAGAATTTCTTGTACTGGGATTCTGGTGTTCGATATAGACGAAGACAGGCCGAAAGACAGTGCCTCCCGCCCTCATATTTTCCATCTGGGAAGGACTCACGTTGAACCACACAGGACAACAATACACCATAATTGTAGCCATGTAGCAGATGACCTTCAATTTGGTATTAAGTTGACTGCTGTAAAACAGCCCTCTTGCCATAGCGAAGGCCTTCTAAGCCCTGGTTTTCACACTTCTGGTAGTTCATTTTCAACTTCCATACGTCGCAAAATCGTTGAATTGTATCGAAGTCGCGTTGCAACAAGACATTTATTACCTCTACCTTTGGACCTGATCTGTACGCGATTAGATCATCGACAAACGCTATGATGTTAGAGATAGAACCTATGAGATTGCTAGTGAATATACTGAACAAGATCGGCGAACCAACAGCCCCCTGTTGCAGCCTATTTTTTATATGAAACACTGTAGTCGAAATTTCGTTGTCATTTTTCACAACAAACTTCCTACCTGTGACCATGTCATAGATCATATATAGCAATGTTTCATTGATGCCGAGCCTGACCAACTTAAGGAAGAGACCTTCTATCCATACGGTGTCGAACGCCTTCTCCATGTCGATCAGGCAGGCGCCTGTACACTGGGTCGTGTTTCTATTCCACTGTATGTCGGAAACCAATTTAGACGCGGCATGAATGGAGGACCGGCACATTATAGATGTTTGAGGGACATTGGAATGGAAATCTGTTAAAGCGCTCTGTTTGAGGAGAGTATGTTGAATGTATCTTCAAACTTGCGCTGAACTTACCATCGCTTGATGGCGTAGCAATCTGTCATTTTCATTGTAAACATGTTCGTTGTGAAATACTTTTTCTTTTTCTTAATCCACTCATTGTAAAAGACGAACCAAAATAAATCTTCTATTAAATATTGTTCAATGAAACTGAGATTTCATTGTTGAGTTCTGCACAGTTAACATGAATGCAAAGTTTATATACAATATAATGCCAGAGAATGCATCATACACAGGAATTTACTTGAAGCAACTCCTAAATCTTAAATAATATTCTTACTTAATATTCCATTAAAATGGGGTAATAACAAATACTGACATTTTTAGAATATGGTTCAATGTGAATTTAAATTTTAAAAGCAATTGCAGGTGTTTTGTAAAAGGTGATATTTAAGAAATCAAAAATCCAATTTAAAGTTTTGAATGAAAATTTGGTTATTTTAACATTCAACTTTATCTTAATTTAAAACTATTTCTTTACTGATGCAACTTCTGTCCAATAGATTCACTCTATGAACATTGTCAACTTTAGCCACTATCTTGTGGTGAAAAATATTACTGTCAAATTGTTAACAATATCAGCGCCAAGTATTGTGACTTAATAAAATTGTGCTGACTGTTAGTGAAAAATTTAATTTGATAAAGAAAAAAATGGATAGAATCACCAAAATATGTGTGATGGGATCTTTCGAGATTAGACACAAACAAGGCGAAGAACGAAACAATATAGGTACACATTTATTTTATATTTAATTTTTTATTTAACAACTCGCGTTTTCAATACATGTCATCATTAGCGAAGCCTTGGCGTAGTGGGTTAGTGCGTCAGCCCGCACGCCGAAGTCCCAGATTCAAGCCCCGGACTGAACACCTCACGGTACCACTTCTTTGAGATGTTGACAACACAACAAATCTCGCCGTTCACAGTCGGCAAGTAACTGTATAAATTAACAAATACAACACAAGCACATACAGAAACAACAAATTATTATATTTTTACGACTCAAGGGTCGGAGAATTTATTACCGACTTCTTCGGCTTCTTACTTAAATCTAAATTACAAAATATATCTTACAAACTAAAACCTATCAGATACTCAGCGAAAAGCGCTGAGCTTGCACAATCGGCAACGATGTCTCACGCTGGTTACCTGAGCCACGTGAGAGACGCTGTACGTTTTATCACCAGACGCCTACGTTGCAATTTATGCTCCCAGACGAAATTCGAGAGTTATATGTTGACTTATATTATTCCCTCTTCTCGTGGGGGAATAATAGCACGCACAACACGAATAGTTCTGGCAGCAGCTAGACTCCTGTGCGTTGTGGACTATAGTGCCACTAAATTATTATATATCCATTAATATATGTTGTATTCGCCTTGTTACACCAGCGTGGGTATAACTTAAGGTGGCTTAGTTGTATAGTTATAATTTATATTTTAAGTAAATTTAAGTCTCAGACTTGAAATAAGTTTTATAAGTATAAGAATCTTACAATCTGTTTAGTATTAATATAAGTAATAAAATAAAATAAATAAGGAAGGGATTTTTGCAACGGCCCACCCTTTTCTATCCTTGTTTTGTTTTTCAAACTAACTTTGAAACATACTGTTTTAATACTACCTATATTTCTCATAACAGGAGATAAGTTTGGCCACAGCGTTTGGAGAAAGACACGCTATTGGAGACGGATAGAGTTTGCGACAAACTTTTTTCAAATGAAATGTTTGTCAATAACAATAAAATCCGCTTAAATACTGAAGCTGTTCCTTAAGTGTGTGCCACTTATTATTTTAATAAACTAATTAATTTTTCATTACTTAAAATTTTGTCTGAAATATTTTTTCTTTCAGTTTGACTGAGTTCAACTATATTAATTGTATATATGTAGGTTGGTTTCAGTTTGTTTGATCATTACGAGTAGTTGTAATGCTGAAGCTGTTCCTTACGTGTGTGCCACTAACAACAATTGCTCTGATGATGGTAGCCGCTTTACTACTAATGTGAGGCAGAAAGATAAAACCGGAATAGCTGCAAATAGTCAGGAAGAGTAAAAAATACGTATGAGGATGGTTTTGGAAATATATGTATATAAGAATAATTAAAAAATATTTGTTAGTCGTAGAAAACAAAGAAGATTTTGATTTAATATCAAGTGAAAAAGGCAAACAACTTAATTCAATGTAATTTCTTAAGAAACCGAACTCTAAAGGAAATTTTCCTTCGCCAAGGACTATGTGTAGTTGAAGTGAATTTATTAAAAATGGAAAACAAGTGCCGCCAACAAAAAAAATCACTCGATCTCCGACCACCCTACAGTGCAGAAGTGCTTCGATTCAATTACCAATAAAGCCTAGTCAGTTTAGTGCATTTATAAGACAAAGAAGATAAAGTGAAACAGTAACCTAGTGGAAGGGGCTCTTGCTAGTGAATTCAGCGTCCCGTCCCGTTCAAATCGTGCGGCAGAAAAAAAAGCAATTTTTTTCTGAAAGACACGTAGTGTCTTGAGTAGTTAAGAGCAACCCGCGCTCCACAAATCGGGTGACTTTAGAACACCGTTGCTATACAGATCCAGAGATACAATTGTACTGTACAAAGTCGGTACAATTGTACTGTTTTCGAAACAATCGCTTTTGTACACAAGTATACATCCATCAAATTCAGTACAATCTGCAGTTTGCAAATCAAGTATCAAGAAAAATATTTGTATAAATAAATATTAAAACGAAACGTGTGTCTCTTTTGTTCCACGTATGTATTCTGTTGGCTTGCGTTTCGTCATTTATTTTGTACCGTTACTTTTAATTCGGGAAAAATGTGAAGGAAGTTACATGCATGTAAAGGTAGGTGCAGATTTTCACATTTTATTATTTCCGATATTTCAACTTTGACTTCTTTGAGGCGCAAATAGTTGGATAATTAAGAAACCGAGGCTGGCAGAAGAACTTAAAGAAGGAAAGAATAATACGCAAGATAAATTTGAAGGCGAACAACATAATTCTACGGAAACATCCAAATGGCGGGTAAGTTTTTTTCCAAATTATTTAAAATGATTGTAATATGTGGTGCGTTTTTTAAAGTGATTCGTCGTGTTCTTTTAAAGAACCAAAAAATATGGTGTCAAATATAGTCGCGAGTGGGTAGAGCAATTTGCGTGGTTAGAAGAAGATAAATTCAAAAATGAGTAAAGGATGCATTCATTGCAACACGAATATATCGGGAGGAAAAACACATATATATATATTGAGACATTCAATTAAAATTGACACTGTTTCAATCTAACAGACAAGGCAAAGCAATCAGAAATGGCCTTTAGTTTCTTTGTTGTGGAACACACTTTGGCATTTTCAGTTGTAGATCATTTAAGCATGTCGATACTAATGATTCGGAAATAATGAAAAGTTGTGTTATCAATCGTCAAAAAGCGCAGAAACTCATAAAAAATTTGACTGCACCAGAGAATACAAGAATTATTTCGAATAAAACAAAGAACCAATTTTTTTCTGTGGTATTAGATGAAGGTACAGATAACACAGTGCAAAAAAATTTAGCTATTGTTAAACGAATATTTGACACAACCATCATTTTATATGTTCTAAGAAAATTAAAAAAAGAATTGAATTTGATAATGAATTTTGGAAAAGTTTGAAGTATTTGCATCCGATTTCAGTCTTTCAGGTGAGAAATATTTTCCTAAAGAACAAAAAAATTTACAAATAACAAATAATGAATTCAGAGCGCTAGCTGATTTGGATGAAGGAAAAAAATCATTTTTAAATACATCAGATTTTTGAAGTAAAGAAGTAATGAAGAAAAATGAAGGTAATTCGATTATGTTCAGCTATATATGCTGAATTGCACAAGGTGCTTTTTCCGTTTCACGCTTGCTGAAGAAGCGTTGAAATAAGTTTCTCTCATCAAAATAAAAATAATATCAGATGCAGAAAAAGGCTACACATTGAAACATGTTCACAATAATAGAAAAGAAAATTGAATAGACCGATTCATATCATAGTTTTAATAAACTAATTAATTTATCATTACTTAAAATTTTGTCTAAAATATTTTTCCTTTCAGTATGACTGAGTTCAACTATATTAATTGTATAAGTTAACGATGGGAAAGTTCACAAGCCATCGTTCACAAGCAATCCAACACCAGCGCTGCACGAGTTCAAATTTCTGTATTGCACCAGCCCCCAAATTGCTGACGTCGCGTCTGGGTCAACACGCGCAACCCAATATTCACCTGCCGGCGAGCGTCGTTCTGCTGATGCAGTAGGTTAAGCTTAGGTGTAATTATTAATCGAATTTAATGTTCAGTTCAGTCTTTAAGTAGATTCCGAATAATAAAGATATTTTTTTTATAAAATCCCAACAAGGAGGATTTTAATTGGCGCCCGAGCAGGGACACAGGTATCGCGTGTTGAAGCTAATAAAACCCTCAAGTAGTGTAAAATTCATCCGCGAAATAATAACGACGAGTATCCCTAAAGTAGTGAGAAAGCCGAAAAAAACCTGTGTCCCCGAACCCCTCGCGAACGTGAAGTGAAAAAAAACGCTAGTGAAAAAAACCTAGTGAAAAACCCTAGTGAAAAATCCTAGTGAAGAACACACCGTGAAAGGCCCTCAAGTAGTGCCAAGGGTGTGAGTGAAGCTTCAAGTTCGTGTAAAGTGAAAGGCCTTCAAGCAGTGCCACCGTTTATACGGCCCTCAAGTAGTGCCAAAAAAGGAACATTCGAGAAACGAGGCCCCTAAGTAGCAGTACGCAAAAAGGAGATACGACGTGTCAGCCGCTCGATGTTTCTACTTATAATGTAAGCCTAGTTTTAGTAAATAATCTATAAAATTTTTATAATTCACATTTAATACATACTAAGAAATTGTCAACAATCCAAGTGTTTATACAAATATTGAGAAAACGATTATAACCTACACGTAATTCTAAAGAAAAATTGTATATTCCCATATAAGTCGAAGAAGAACCTTTATAACTTATAAATAATTCTGATATAAATTGGAAATTTATACTTACTACGAAAATCCTAACTGTTCCATAATAATTTCTTTGATTTTCTTACCTACGTTTCTTACTACGAAAATTTTAACTGTACCGCAATGTCTAATCCCAATAACCTCATACGTCCCCCGGTCCTTATCAATCCGAACGATAATCGCGCCCCGAACCTAGATACTCCTAACCCCACAAATCCCCAAACTATGAATATTGCAAATCTTTCTTCACTAATTACTTCAATAGTCTCACAAACACTGGAAACTGAAGGTAGGAGGATTATCCAATCGATAATCAACCCTAATTCAGACCAGTTCGCGGGAATTGAGCAAACGATCAACCAAGATCAACGAGCAAATCTCGCTGATCTTGACAAAATTCCGGATGTCGTAAGATCACTACGCGAATTCTCAGGCCAACCCGGAGAATTTAGCTCTTGGCGGAAGAGCGTGGAGAGAATTTTAAGAATCTATGATTCGATAAAAGGCTCTCCAAAATACTTCGGCATTTTAAATGTCATTAGGAACAAAATTGTCGGTCACGCGGACCACGTTTTGGAATCCTATAACACGCCATTGAATTGGGACTGTATTACACGTTGCCTCACTCTGCACTATGCAGATAAGAGAGACCTAGGCACTTTAGAATACCAGATGACATCACTGGTACAGGGTAATTCTACAGTACACGAATTCTATCAACAAGTGTACGCCCATCTATCTCTAATTCTCAATAAAATATCTAGCATGAATATTGGCGAAGAAGCGCTAAATTTGCTCATGCATACCTACAGAGAAAAGGCTTTGGACACCTTTGTAAGAGGTCTCAAAGGCGATTTGCCCCGGCTTCTCGGTATTCGAGAACCCGTAGACTTACCTCAAGCCTTACATCTGTGTCTAAAACTTGAGAACCAAAGTTTTAGATCTCATTATGCCATGGCTACACAAAACAGTATGAGGAGGGTGCAACAGCCACCACCTCTTCCACCACGACGTGTAAATCCACATCCACAACCACAACCAAGACAACAATTTATACCTCAGTTATGGCATAATCCAATAAGACCAAATACTACACCGCAGTATAATCCTGGCCCAAGACCTGTAGCACCTCAGTTCCGGTCAAACACTTTCGCCCAGAATAATCCAGCTCCAAGATTACAACCACCACCAGAGCCGATGGATGCCTCTACAATAAGGACAAACAACGTGAATTATATGAACCGACCACAGCAGAAGAACTGGCCCCCCGCACCAAAAAGGCAAGTCGGACCGCCATCACGTCAAATTCACCCACCAAAGATGCAGAGGAATTTCCACATAAACACTGGAGAGGAGCATGAACCCGATGCGCAACAATACGAGCAGAGTATTCAGCACGAGGACAATCAGAATCTACAAACCCTTGACGAATACATGGACTCCATCCCGCAGGAAGCTGAAGCCGAATGTGCCGAGTTTAACGATATCCATTTTTTAGAATGAATCATTCCTCTCTTCCATACTTTGAATGTAAGACGAGGAATGGCCAAATATTAAAATTTTTGATCGACACCGGGTCGAACAAAAATTATATCCAACCAAGTCTAGTTATTAACCCTTTACCGAATGAAAAACCCTTTTTTGCAAATTCTGTTGGAGGTAATATTAAAGTCAGCGAACACACCTTTCTCAATCTCTTTGGTCTAAACGACAAAAAACTTAAATTTTTCCTCATGCCTGGATTGAGATCGTTTCATGGCATTCTTGGTAATGACAGTCTAAAAGATCTTTCCGCTGTCATACACATCAAAAGCAATTATATGGTTGTCGATGGTTCTGTTAAAGTAAGAATCAAACAACTTATATCAGAATCCGTAAATTCAATAGCTATTCGTACCGATCATATGACTGCACAACAGAAATCTAATATTGAAAGTCTAGTAAAAGAATTCCCTATCCTCTTTGACGATCCCGATAATAAGCTCACGTGTACCACTACAGTCAAAGGTGAGATCCGAACCACCTCGGACTCTCCCGTTTATTCCAAATTTTACCCCTATCCCGCAGCACTCAAAGACGAGGTCGAACAACAAGTCCAGAAACTCTTGGAAGATGGCATCATAAGACGCTCCAGATCGCCATACAATTCACCGGTGTGGATTGTCCCCAAAAAGGCAGATGCGTCTGGGAAAAAGAAGTACAGAGTCGTAATAGACTATCGGAAACTAAACTCCATTACGATCCCTGATAAGTACCCAATTCCCGAAATAAATGACGTACTCTCAAATTTGGGAAAAAACAAATGGTTTAGCGTTATTGATTTGAAGAGTGGTTTTCACCAGATCCCTTTAAGAGAAGAGGACATGGAAAAAACTGCATTTTCGATAAAAAACGGCAAATTCGAGTTCACCAGACTGCCATTTGGTCTGAAAAATGCACCAGCAATTTTCCAGAGAGCTCTAGATGATATCCTTAGAGACCTCATCGGGAAGATATGCTATGTGTATATCGACGATCTGATAATTTTCAGCCCAGATCTCGCAACACACCTCGCGAATATTCGTAAAGTCTTTGAAACCTTAAGCAACGCAAACCTCAAAGTGCAGCTCGACAAATGCGAGTTTTATAAGCAGGAAGTAGAGTTCCTCGGATTTATAGTCTCGTCGGAAGGCATTAAAACTAATCCTGAGAAAGTCAAGGCTATTCAAAATTTCCCAGCTCCAAACAACCTAAAGGCATTAAGATCTTTCCTTGGTCTGTCAGGGTATTATCGGAGATTCATCCGAGACTACGCAAAGCTTGCCAAACCCCTGACATCCCTTTTAAGGGGGGAGGATGGACGCCTGTCCAAAAACCTCTCGAGCAAAAAGGTCATCCATCTTAATAAAGAAGCCCAGGATGCCTTTGAGAAAATCAAGCGATCCTTGACATCGGATGATTTAGTGTTAACCTATCCCGACTATAAAAAACCATTTGAGTTAACTACAGATGCGTCAAACTTTGCCATAGGTGCCGTTCTATCACAACAGAATAGACCCATCACGTTCATTTCAAGGACACTCAGTAAGACAGAGGAAAACTACGCCACTAATGAGAAGGAGATGTTAGCCATCGTATGGGCTCTCAACTCTCTCAGGAATTACCTTTACGGTTCGGCGAAAGTTCTCATCTATACAGATCACCAACCTCTAACTTATGCACTGAGTAATAAGAACAATAACACCAAGTTAAAACGATGGAAGGCATTGTTGGAAGAATATGACTACGAGCTTAAATACAAGCCCGGAAAAACTAACGTAGTTGCTGACGCCCTTTCAAGGCAAAATTTTGCCACACAAATTAACTCGATGACTCCAACAATTCACAGCGATGAGAGCTCATCACATAATCTAATATTCAGCGTCGACTCCCCAATTAACTGTTTTAAGAACCAAATTTTCCTTTTAGTAGGTACACCTCATAGTGAAACTTTCGAAATTGTATTCCCTACATACCATAGACATACCATCACCTCACCCTTTTATAACGAATCAATGCTTATTGAAATCCTAAAAAAACGATTAAATCCATCCGTAACTAATTGCATCAAGACACAAGAGCGTATCATGGGAATGATACAAAATATCTACGCAGAGCACTTTAGCACTTATCGAATTCGATTCACGCAGATCGTAGTTCAAGACGTTAAGAACGAAGAGGAGCAACGTAAGATCATCATAGACACACACAACCGTGCTCATAGAAACGATCGCGAGAACAAAGTTCAGATTTTGGACAAATACTATTTCCCCAGCATGTCGAGGAAAATTAAGAAAATTACCAGACTTTGCTCGATTTGTAAGGAAAATAAGTACGACCGCCATCCCAACAAAGTCCAAATACAATCAACACCTTTACCAAAACATCCAGGTGAAATAATTCATGTAGATATTTTCTCTACCGAAGGAAAGCTAGTGCTAACTGCTATTGATAAATTTTCTAAATATTCCTTATTCAAAATTATAGAATCAAAAGCAATAGAACACATACGCCAACCACTTAGAGAAATAATATTCGGTTATGGCATACCAAAGGTCATCGTATTCGACAACGAAAAATCATTTAATTCGTCCACCATAACATTTATGCTAGAGAATGAGTTTGGAATACAAGTTTTCACTACTCCACCGTATTCCAGTACATCTAACGGACAAGTGGAAAGACTTCATTCAACACTTGCCGAAATAATGAGATGTCTCAAAGCTGAAAGAAACTACCAGTCCTTCACGGAACTTATTGAAGCTGCTGTTTATGCGTACAACTTTTCCATTCATTCAGTAACAAAAAAGAAACCAGTTGACCTTTTCTTCTCCAGAAATATCAGTCTCGATCCAATAGAAATTGACAGGGTACATTCAGAAAACGCAAACAGATTAAAAAAGAAGCAAGACGCCGATCTTGCTTATCATAACAAAAACAGGCCACCTCTCAAGACATATTCACCAGGAGACACCATCTTCATAAAAGTAAATAAACGTATAGGCTCAAAATTAACGAAACGGTACAGAAAAGAAAAGGTAAAAGAAGATAAATCTACTACAGTAATTACTGAGACTGGAAAAACAGTCCACAAAAACAATATCAGACATTGAACCTTACTCCTATCCTTTCCTTTCACCTTTCCACAGGTTCCTCGTCCAAACTTCTCTTGGAGAAGTCAACATTCTCGATTACTCCCACTCCCCCATTATTGTATTGAACGACGGTGCGGCAAAAATTACCGAAGGTAGTATTAAATTAATACACAACATCGATTTAATTCCCTTTGAAACCTTCCTATCCCAAACACGTCCCATTATCCAAAATACTCCTAGGAATAACCCTTTCCTTCCCTTATTCAACTATGAGTTAGAAAAAATAGAATCTCTCATGAGAAGAGTAAGAAACAATAAGGTAAAAAGGTCATTAGATTTTATAGGTACAGGATGGAAGTGGATCGCGGGAACACCCGACCACCAAGATTTTGTCATATTAAGAGATAGCATAAATAATGTAATAAGTAATAACAATAACCAAGTTGTCATTAATAAAGAACACGAAGAAAAATTGAATAAGATTATAAAAACTACAAACGAAATAATAAATATTATAAAACGAGATAGCTCCATAGAGCATCAATTTAATGTAATACTATTATACAAAATAAAAACGATTAAAGAAGAATTAATTAACATAATATATGCCATAGAACTGGCAAAAGTAAACACAGTAAATTCAAATATTTTATGTAAGAATGAGCTTGACATTATAATTGAAACAATAGATAAAGATGTTCTACCATTTATTAATGCAGAAGAAGCTCTTAAGTTTGCAGATATTAAAATTGCTTCAAATAGCAGTAACTTACTATATATAATAAACATACCAAAAACGAAGAAAGAATTGTATTCAAAACTAATATTAACGCCAATAAAGAAGCCAAACGGCCTAATAAATAAAATAAACTATAGACAAGTAATAAAAAGTGAAGACAAATTGTATGGAATTATAAGTAGCTGTAAGAAAGTAAATGAAGTAACATTATGTAAGAATTCAGAATTAGTAGATATAAGTTTCGATCTATGCATTAAGAACCTATTAGACAATAGAAATGCATCATGCAGACAGACAAATAGCCAACATGTTCCTGAACTGGAGGAGATTTCAACAGGACTCATCATTGTGAACAAATTCAACGGCACGGTAGAGTTCAACAACAAAACGCTGGCCCTAAACGGAACATACGTCATTAAATTCAACAATGACACAGTTGTGATAAATAACCAACGATACGTTTCAAAGGAAGCGGTGCAACTCCAAGCGTTACCTCCCACACTTCACCCAGCCTCAGAAGACCTAGGAATCGAAGAAGTTCTCTCCTTAGAACTCATGAGGGAACTACACACTAACAACACACAATACATTTCCAAGATTAAAACAGAAGCAGAAACCCATCAAATCCTGACGTATAGTTTACTAGTAGCCCTCATCCTGATAGTGGTCATGGTGGGCACAAGAAGAAGAATCCAGCCAATTGCGGACAATATCACTCCGATCGTTGCAATAAAGCCGATGGACATTAAGCAAACAACATCTCCACAAACCTTCCCCAGCATCTACAACATTCCTTTTGCGTGAAGATGCGGGACGCATCTTTTTAAGGAGGGAGGAGTTAACGATGGGAAAGTTCACAAGCCATCGTTCACAAGCAATCCAACACCAGCGCTGCACGAGTTCAAATTTCTGTATTGCACCAGCCCCCAAATTGCTGACGTCGCGTCTGGGTCAACACGCGCAACCCAATATTCACCTGCCGGCGAGCGTCGTTCTGCTGATGCAGTAGGTTAAGCTTAGGTGTAATTATTAATCGAATTTAATGTTCAGTTCAGTCTTTAAGTAGATTCCGAATAATAAAGATATTTTTTTTATAAAATCCCAACAAGGAGGATTTTAATTTATATACGTAGGTTGGTTTCAGCTTTTTTGATCATTAGTTCTAAACTGAAAGTAGCCCAAGCTTAATTTCATTTTACAACTAATGATCAAAATAGATGAAGTAGACAAACTTCTACACCATCGATGTGTTTCTTTTTTGTATTAAGAACATCGATAATTTTAATTAAATTTTTTTATTAATTTAATTAGCTTTATTGGGTAATGTCGTACTATATACAATATGACTTATAGCTACGGCCCAACGGATTTAATTTCTGAGGCCGGTTCTCCTCCGTAGTATTGGATTCGCCGTATGAAGAGCAAATGCTGATCGTCTGAGAGCGATATACGCATGGTTCTTGAACTTGAACCTGTTGTTCACCTTTAGTCCCCAGTTGAGAAAGTAGTCCCAGAGGTCATGGACACGTTGTTGTATTCTTGCAGCCGCTATCTTAAGTGAGAGTGAAGTAGCGTACGACAGCGAATCATTCATATATAGAAGAGTTTTGCAACCACTTCCATTGATTGGCTCATCTGCTGTGTATAAATTAAACAGCACTGGTCCCATTCGCGAGCCTTGTAGAACTCCAGCGTTGATTCTGTTCGTTCTGGATTTTACGGTATTAATCTACAGAAAGAAAGTTATATTTTGAAGAAAACTAAAAATTACCTTAACCAGATGTAGTGAAAACCAAATCCGAGGAGCCCCTTGACCCAAACTGTGTCGAAGGCCTTTTCGATGTCCAGCAAACATGCTACGGTTGTTTCCTTTTTGTTGAGTCCGTTGTGTAACCTTAGCAGAGGATGCAGGTTACTGTGCCTAGGTCCAGAGTTCTTCGCTTGCTACATTGATTTGTTTTAAGACAATCGATTCTTATAACTTACATACGCAAGAAAGTAGGGATATAGGTCGATATCCACTCACTAGTGTGTGGCACCACTTTATCTACTAGTGATGGGCGCATTCGAATGATATCTCGAGTGATAATCGATTATTACAACCCCTCGAGAACATCTCGATTCTCACTCGAATGACTACTATTCTCTCGAATGACTACTAATCTCTCGAGTTACTACTAATCACTCGAATGAATACTGATCTATTACTAACACAAGAGAACTCGATTAATGTATCATTAACAATCAAGTTAATGCTGTCATCTGTCATTTTGTTTCGGTCACTACTGATACTACAACGATGAATTTATGTGTAAATGACGCTGCCAATAATAATACCTGACTTATTAAGAAAATGCCGAGCATTGGTGCGGCATTTCAAACATAGCATATCAGCTTCTGAAAAATTAAGAAATGTACTGGAAAATTTGTCATTAAAACTTAAATAAGATGTAATTACTAGGTGGAATTCGTTATTAATTATGTTGCAAAGATTGGTAGAAATTAAAGATTCACTATTTGTTGCAGTAACAGATCTACCTGGATCTCCCGAATTCCTTATTGCATCCGAATGGGAAACCATCCAGGATTGTATTCCACTTCTAAGACATTTCGAAAAGCTTACTGGGATACTCTCCGGAGAAAATTTTACTACGTTGTTTCTTGTAATTGCTTTATTAAACGGCCTCCAAATAAGGATTAAAGGGCTAAATCCTATAACACAAATTGGAAGTCAACTTAGAAGTGATGTGCGCCAAGTTGTGTTTAAAGGCTTCGAAGAGATTGAAATAAGTAAAACAGCTTCGAAAGCAACACTTCTGAACCCAATGCTCACGAAATTGGCTTTCGGATCAGAAGGAAACGCTAGCACAACAGCAACATTGTTAGACGGAAACGAACTAAATCGTAAATTTATAATAAGCAGTGGTCCGACTAACTTAGATGTAAGAAGTGGAACAGGTCATGTAAGAACAAATGTAGCATCTTTCGAGTTCCGCAATGTAAATGAGCTTGAAGTAGTGAAAAGTATTCTTTCTATAAAATCTAATGCTGTTGGAGTTGATTTAGTCCATCCTATTTTTATTAAAATCATTCTTCCTCCTTTATTACCATATCTTGTACATGTTTTAAACTCAGTCCCGACAACTGCAACCATTCCCTATCAATGGAAAATGGCAAAAATTATTCCGATACCCAAAAACTTAATATGCGAAGACTTCCGACCTTTCTCCATATTGCCTTTCTTATCAAAGGTCTGCAAACGTTTAATACAAAAACAATTAAATGTACACCTTAATTCAAATAATTTAATAACTAATCACCAATCGGGTTTTCGACCCAATCACAGCTGTTTAGGTCAGGTCTAATGAAAATAATTGATGACATTAGGTCTGACATAATTGGTGATGTGGTTACATTTTTAATACTTCTAGACTTTTCAAAAGCTTTTGATTCTATGCTTATAGACAAATTAATTAGAAATCTTAACTTTTCAATGTCGGCCACTAATCTTATATTGTCTTATCTATATGGGCGCAAGCAAGCTGTATGTGTGAACGAGATTTTTTCAGAATTTTTATCTGTACTTAAGGAGTACCCCAAGGTTCGATCTTAGGAAAACTTTTATTAAGTATATATGTATATTAATGAAATTCCAAATGTTGTTACGCATTCAGCGACTCACATTTACACCGATGACATTCAAACATATAAAAGTTATCCACTTGGTCTTATGATTTGGATCAAATATATTTTTTTTTTTTTTTATATTTATTATTCAATTTCTTAAATTTAACAGCAGAATTCATACAATGTTACTTAACTACAAGTTGAAAAAAAAAATTTAAGAAAAGAATGGGCATCATTCTTTAGTTCAGATAGAACTAGTGGCGAATGATCCTTCAATTAAAAAAATAAACTTTGATTATAATAAGTAAGTGTGGGGTAAATTCAAAAGATTAAGAAACAATACAATTTTTTTTATATATATACAATAACAATGACGACAAAAAGTACATTTATTATTTATTATGATACTCATACCTGCGAGTTAATAAAAAGTACTGTTATATAAGAGATTTTAGTTTAATAATGATGAACTTTCCATACTAAATTGGAGTTTTTTTACTTCTTTTATAAAATACTTTGGATGAACTATTTGCCTGATTTCAATTGGTAATTTATTATATAGTCTTGGTGCTGCTATTGTATAAAATTTAGAACAACAGGTTTTTCTTGAGAATGGGATAGTACAAATTGACACACCATTATTTCTCAAGTAATATATGTTCGAACTTCTGAGATTATTATTGTACCCACTTCTCATGAAGAAAACCTTGAGAACCTTAAAGACATATAGGTGTCTTAGTGGAAGTATGCGTAGCATTTGGAACAATGGCCAGCTATGAGCTAACCTGTTTTTTTTACACATTATTTTTATTACATATTTTTGTGCTATATACAACGGCGCCATAGTACTATTATAGGTTCCACCCCAACTTGCAATACCGTACTGCAATTTGGAGTGAACTATCCCGTAGTAAAACATTCTTAGGATGTTAATAGAGCAGTGTTCTCTTAGAAGATACATTTTACGGGTGGCAGATAGCATATATAATTTTACATCTTCAGCATGTGCTTTCCAAGTCATATGTTTATCCACTAAGACACCTAGATACTTAAAGGTTTCAACACCTTCTATTTTGAAACAGTTTGAGCTACATAATTGATTATCATCGAAGTTTGCACTACCACACGTATGATTAGACATTGACAGTCTTGTACAGGAGCTAGAATGGAAGATGGTATCACAGTCAAGTGGAAAAGATTCTCTTGGACTACATATCATAAGTCTAGTTTTACTGCTTATTAGTAACTATGTTTGGCAAACCATTGTCGAAGTATGTTCAGGTCCATATTTAATTTAATTGCTGTGTCCAATATGCAGCTATTACTGCACGTCAGTGCCATATCATCAGCAAATGCTGTAATGCTACTGTTCAACTTTTGACAGAATAATGAATTTACATACACTAAAAGCAACAATGGTAATAAGACAGAGCCTTGTGGCACACCAATGTTTACTTCTTGTTTATCACTAAAAATCCCTTTAAGCTTAACCCGTTGAGTTCTATTTGTCAGATATGAAGTAAACCACTCATGAATTATACCTCTTAATCCAGCACTATACAGTTTGCTCAAGAGAATATCGTGATTTACCATATCGAATGCTTTTGTCATGTCAATGAAGAGTACTAAGTTGTGATTGTTTTTATTGAAACTGTCAAATATCTCACTGCATAATTTTAAAATAGCATCTTCAGTTGACTTGCCTTCACGAAACCCGAATTGCTCATTTCTGAAGAAATTGGTTTTATTTAAAAAGGAAATCACTCGTTTTTTTATGAGTTTTTCAAAAAGTTTGGAAAATGTCGGAAGTATAGATATTGGTCGATATTGCGTCAATAAGTGTTTGTTACCTTTTTTAAATAGTGGTATGACCTCAGCATTTTTCAAAGAAGACGGAAAATGACCACAACTTACACTTAGATTGAACAGGTGAGTTAAAACATCAATTACAAAGAAGGAAATACGCTTTAAAAGGTAGTTAGTTATACCATCAGAGGTGCATGAATATTTGTTATCCAATGACATGATGCATTTATGAACCTCATTAGGTGTAAGAGGTTCAAACACAAAACTGTTGCTTACAGAAGCGTCATCAATTAAGTCCGGCAATAAATTACAATTACAACTGTATTTAGGAGGAGTGGGTTTCAATTCTTTTGCTATAGAGGTAAAGTACCAATTGAATTGATTTGCAATGTCTACAGGGTTTGATATTTTAGTCCCATTTACCTCAATATGGGGAATGTCAGTTGAACTCATGTTATTGTTTAGGATGTCATTTACCACTCTCCATTCTTTTTTTGAATTACCCCTACAATTCTGGAGTTTTCTTGTAAAGTATATATTCCGGCATATTTTGACTTCGTTCTTTCCTTCTTCATTTAGTCTATTATAATATTTTTTTAAAGACTGGTTTCCTGGATGACGTTTACATTTCTTACGTAAATCATTTTTTTTCTTAAGTTTTTTAAGCAAGCTCACATTTATCCAAGGTCTAAGACGTTTTAGGTGTTTATAATTATTATTTACAATAATAGTGCAGCTTTCTATGTGTTTTCTAAGCGTTATTAAGAATTTGTCATAGGCCAAACAAGGATTACTTTCTGCATATACATTATCCCAGAATTCAAACTTCAATCGTTCTATTAGGTCACTATAAATAATTTTGTTTTGCTTCTTAAAAGGAACGTATTTGTCTGGATTTCTTGTTTGTGTTTGTTCAATATTTAAATTTGTCATGCAGTGATCCGAAATTTTGTAATCTAGTACTTCAGCAGAAAGCTTGCAAGGAAATTTGGAGTCAAGTCTCAGAAAAATGTGGTCGATACAAGTCTGGCTGTTAGCTGTTATTCGGGTCGGCTCTGTAATAAGGGATTTTAGTCCAAAAGAGGACATAAGAGTCAAGTATTTATATGAATCATTGCTAGTTTTTAAAATGTCAATATTTAGGTCACCTACCACTAATAAGTTTTTTGTTTTTACGTCTTTGAGAACCTTATCCATATGTTCTACGAAAACATCTACACATAAATGACGACGATGCACACACAAGATCGTAAAACATTCGTTACATACATGACAATCAATTTTAAGCATGTCGGCACTTGATAGAGAATATTTTTTTAGCCGAACAGATATTTTCATATTCTTTCTGAATATATACAACGACTCCACCTGATCTATATGAATTATTACAACCGAAAAAAGGTATATATCCTGGAATGTTATACATAGCTTGCACATCATCGTAAACCCAAATCTCAGATATTACAATAAAGATAGCATTAAAATTTAAAACATTTAGATGCGCTAGAAAATTATCAAAATTACTTCTTAAGCTACGAATATTTTGATGTAGCAGCAAAGTCGATGGCTGAGGAATAGCGTAGTTTTTTGCATAAGGCGGGTTTGGGTTCATTGCTTATTTCTTATAAATTTTAAAACTGGTTGAGGTCATCAAAGCACCTCACTTTAAACGCAGCCTCACCTTCATTTTTCCGCAAAAAAATTATGTTATTCCTCAACCATATGTATTTAAAATTCTTTTTTTCTTTAATTTGCTTTGCCGCTTTAAATAATGCACGATAGTGAGCAGTCAAACATTCGTTTAAAAAAATTTTTGATCCATAATTTTTGTGGTCTAAATGGTCTCTCAAAATTGATCTGAAGTTAAACCCGGAAAAATGTAAGTGTTTGGTTATTTTGAAAAACGTATTGACCCTCGATTACTTCTCTGCGGTTATGTTAAACAACTCACCCGTTGAATTCGTTAACACATCGAAAAACTTGGGCATAGTTTTCAATAGAACTCTAAATTGGAATGACCAAATAAACTCTTCTACGTAGTCTGTGGATAGAGAATTAGAACTCGAATGCTACGTGCCAAAACAATAGCAATTCCTGTACTGCTCTATGGCTGTGAATTATTATTTTTAAATTGCGATGCCAGTAGGTTTAGGAAACTTAAAGTTGTTTTCAATAGTATTGTTTGATATGTTTACGGGCATAGGAAATATGACAATGTATCACACTTGTCTAAAAACATTCAATATGTCTCTTCAAAATTATTTAAAATTCAGAGGTTTATTTTTTCTGTTTAAAATATTGCGACATAGTGCACCAAACTATCTCTACGAAAAACTTCGATTTCCGGTATCAAACAGGTCAAATTGTTTCTACCAACGTTTAATTGCTGAACTTCTAAAAGACAATTCTTTATCGCTGCTGTGCGTCTGTGAAACTCTATTCCGTTCTATTTAAGAGACTAAGGCAGCAACGGAAATTTTAAAAGAAACTTAAAGTCATACCTTAGCCAGCAGGAATAAAGATTTCTCCTCTCGCATCACCCTTACAGCACATTTTTTCTCTTATTTTTCATTCTCTTTTTTATTGATTTCTGTTTTTCTTACTTTCTTTTCTTTCTCTTTTCAAACATTGTTGATGAATTAATAAATTTTGTTTAATTTCATATTCTTTCCTATTTTCCTTTAAAACATATGACAACATACATATACACTTTTTTAATTTAATTCTGTACATCTGCCACAGATTTATAAGACATGGTCTTATTGTGGGAGCATATTATATTATAATAAACAAATAAATAAAATAAATAAATAAATACTGATATCGATGAAGAATCTAAAAAAATAATAATAGACCAATGGCTTGAAGAAGAACTTGTGGATCTTTTATATAGTCAATCTGTAGTTAAAATTAGTTAAACCTAAATGATCAGTAATCGCTTTTGACACATTTGGAAGAAATAGTGGCAGGAATACAGACCTTTGTAACTCCTAAATTAATTTAATACTGAAACAGTTTTATTAACTGCCCCATGTCCTGATATCGTCGAATCCATTTGAGTTTTGGAGGTTACAAAAAAGTACATTTTCGAATTTTTATAAGCTGCACTTAAAATATTCGACTATACCGGCTACGTCCGTACCAGCAGAAAGGATTACAAATGATCATCGAAACCGCTTGCTAGATAAAAATTTGTACAAAATAATATTTCTCAGCAGCTATTTTACGCGAAACACTTAACTATAATTATTATTAGTTAATTATTATTTATACTCAACTGAATTAAAAGTATTTTTTCTTTACTTTTATCGAATTGTCTGGTCTAAATATCCAAGACTTTATTAAATTATTTTTTCATCCTTCAGTTTACAAGCAATAAGTGTCTTTGAATTTTTAATTTATGTTAATTTTGTTCGTTTTTGATTCTAACAAAATATAATCTATATACAAAATATTTTTCGATGTTTTTATTAATGCACCGAGTAATGGGGTAATTCTTGAGTTCTTTTCCCTTGCCTGTTTCTTTCATTCTGATGTTCATTCTATGTTCCTGATGAGTATTTATCGACGAGAACTATTTCTTACTTGTTCTTGCGCTGAAGTAAGACATTTATCGAGTTGTCTTGTGTTAGTAGTTTGTAATTAGTTAGTAGTCACTGGAAGGATTAGTGGTCATTAAAATTATTGGTAGTCACTCGAGCGATTAGTAGACACTCGAGTGGTTAGTAGCCATTCGAGTGGTTATTAGCCATTCGAGTGGTTATTAGCCATTCGAGTGGTTAATAGCCATTCGAGTGATCATTCGATTATTAAAATATCTCGATTACTAAAGTCTCGATTCTTAAAATCATTCGATTATGCCCATCACTACCAGGAAGTTGGAAAGTAGCTGTTATTCAGGCAATTGTTGAACATAATCGTAAGCAGCATAAGTGCCAAATTTGGTCCCTGAAGCCAGCGTGGAAATTTACTGCAAATGCTTCTGCCTTGTCATCATCTGTTGTGACACTCCGATCTTCATGGGCGATGGTCTGCGGTTATTGTTTCCTCCTCCCAGTAATTCGTCCGATGTGGCGGAAAGCATCGGGTCCAGGTCTGATATCTTCAAGTCTTCTTCTGAACTCCTCTTAGTGGAAGTTCTTAACGGCTTGTTGAAACATTATATTTGTACACTTAAGTTGCGAGCGTATAGCTCTGTACTCGTCGTTCTCTGTGTTCCACGTCCGACGCAAATCCTTTGAAGGCGCTTTCGGAGCAGCTGTCGATGGATATATATGGCTTCGATGTGTGGCGGTAGGTGTCCTTACTTATCCTTGCTGGTCTTTGATTTTTTCTGTCGATCCATTGCTCCGTTAACAACCTCCCGAAAGTGTGAAATGGAGCTTTTGATATCATCATTTGTAAGGTTCACGCCTTCCCTAGGAGTTCCTCTTCAATCTCGGATCTAAACCTGATTCAGTCCATCTTATTAAAGTTAGGATGCAACTCAGGAACGGGCCTACGTAAGCAAATCTAATGGTTAAGTCGCATCCTCACTTTCAGTTCCAGTTTTTATTGACAGTTTATTAATATGATAGAAGTTTACCATAATTAACCTGCAATGCTAAATGCTTATCTGCAGTTGGTTGTGAATTGATCTTCACAAATTTTTTTCAAGCTAATATTACTCCATTTGTTTTTTAAATGTTTTAAATTAATAATAATATTTATAAACTAAAATATTTTATGATACGTAATGGGAATATTTTTAGCTCTGTTTTTTTCTTTTTCTTAAATTTGAAATTAATTAAATACACTGTGGCAGCGAATTCATAAGTTTGGGGATGGTGCAACGTAGTTCTCGGTCTCCATATAAGTTGTATGCTCTCGGAACTTCAAGCACTCCTTGGGCACGTCTTCTGGTGTTAAGCATGTGACTCAATGATTGCTGGAAACGCGGATCTTTCATGTACTGCAACAATGTTGTCATTTGGAAAATATCTAGAATTTTAAAAGTTGTATCAAATTGTCTAACAATTTTTAGAAGACGATGTTGCATGCTAGATATCTTATCCGAATGGCACCACTCGGATACAGCGTTCAGCTCGTCCTGCATTATCTGTACAGGTAATTGCAAGTTCTTAAGACGGGGCTAAATTTTGGGCCTTGTGGCACACCGTATTTGACGTTTTTTTCAGTACTCAAAGTATCAGCTATAGTTCTGTCAGTCAGATAACTTTGGATCCAGTTTCTACCTCTTCTCCTGCCTCGTAGGTATTTTACCCCCTTAAAAATTAGGAGAGTTTTCCTGCTCTCCTTTGGGGTAAATGTGTGGAACTTCGTCCGTTTGTTTTTGAGGTACATCCTCATTTTTTTGTGTTCCTCTTTAGTATTTGTTATAGCCGTCGGTTTCTTGTTCTTGACGCTGTACCTGATATTTTCAGAACTAATGTATTTTCCCATTTCGGCGACATTCTGCCGGAAACAAACTATGGAAGGCAGAATTGGATGCTTCTTTTGTTCACTAAATCGGAGTCTTCTTTGATTCCGATGGTAGTTGATAATATAATTTTCCACAATTATCCAGCCTTTGGTGGCAAATGGGCGCAAAAACATGTCCAAATTCGTGGACCAGCCGTCTACAACGAGTTTTGAACTCATCGCAGAGTGAACCTCTCTTTCTTGCCCATTGCAGGCTATTTGTCGACCTTCTTCTGATAAATTTCACTCAAAAGTTTTTAACAAAGAAGGGTTATAAAGTTTTGTTATAAAAATAACAATTGCGAGTAGGTAATTAGTCATTAACTAATCCGCGCGCTCGCTTTATTTCGTTGATGTGAAATAAAAAAAAATTATTTAAAAAACAAACAATACAATTTAAATTTAAAACTAAACCTTAAAAACTATGATGACGACCGAACCGTTCTACGACTGGATATCGAGCATTCGCAGGATGCTGACCGGAGTAAGTCAGCTCGTTATTCTTTATCACATTTGTTGTGGATGGGGGTTAAAATGTGAGCCGATGCACATGTTTGAATATCACACCGATGCTCAAGTGGTTTCTTGGATTGAGGGATCGCTTGGGTCATAAACAATTGGGACTTCCCCCATTGTTAAGAAAAGATTGTCCCAATCTTTCAAGAGTGTATCCGTCTCATCATTTCTGTGACTTGAAGTTCTTTAAATTCTTCTCTGGATAGTAGTGGAATTCCTGTAGCAATGGACTGAAAATTTAATTATAATTGCCATAAAAAGCAATAGTTCCATTATTGCAATGGTTGGACTGATTGGATTCGGTCTATCAAATTAATGTTAATAATAATAATTGAGTGGCACTACAGCCCACAAGGGACCAGGGCCTAGCTTCTACAACAACTACTCGTGTTGTGCGTGCTACTGTTCTCTCACGAGTAGAAAGGACCTACAGTTTTTTGCCGACTCCGAACGGCGAGATTTGAGAAGCTTTTCATTGACAATTAATACTCTTTGAGTGTTGTCAGCAACTGGAAAGAGGTGGTGCCGTGAAAAAATGCTAGGTGTCTCGGCCGGGAATCGAACCTAGACTTTCTGCGCGGCGGTCGACGCACTTACCCACTACGCCACGTCTGTCGCCACGTTGTCTAGTTGTAAATTTTTTTTTACACATAAAATCTTGTTTTAGTGTCAAATATATATGCTTCTTGGCACTTATTAATAATAATATCCCCGTTCACTGTTCGCGCGCGTTTGAGTATAGGCAGAGTGATGGAATCACTTAATGCACTTGTTTGGCAGTAGTTGCCACTGGAACCAGTATCTAGAAGAATTTTTTTTGTTATTAATTATTCGTCGTAAGTGGTAAGTAGTTTTTGCCATCAAATCCTCTTAAAGATTTTATGATCTCCAGAGATTCATCACAAATAATGGAGGAATTTATAGTTTGCGATTCGTATTCCGTTACGTCAGACAATTTTAAAATTTGTTTAAAGCTTAAAACTATAATGAATATATATAGTGTCGGCTCAACAACAGGGGCCCGACGGATGAGCAATTGTCTTACATAGTTTTGAATGTGTACATTTGAATTATTTACAATTTAGCGATGTCCTGTCTTAACATCGGGGTGTTCAGATCCGTGTGTCGATGGTGTTCCTTTGTATGGGTTGAGTTTGTATTCGCCAGTTCAGCCTCGATGGTTGGTTGTAACACTACTGGAGTACAAGTGATACGGCTCGTAGAATGTTGTGCGCGTTAAGAAATCGTTGTCCAGGAACTGAGCTCTTTAAGTTCCTGACGATTGTGTTTGGATGGGTTCCAGTTTCACCTAGCTGCTTCTTGAAAAGTTGCACCAAGAACTGTTGCAGGGGGATGATGCACGATTTTTCATAGACCTTTTTGTTGTTGTAATGTTTCATCCGGTCCTTGTCAAAAGTGAGACCGGTGCAGTTGCGAAGTATCTTCCTTTCGAAGATCGATAGTTTCTCCAGGCTGGTCTTGGAGATGCTGTCCCATACAGGGAAGCCATACGCTATGATGGGACATATGAGCTGCTTGTATAGTAAGAGCTTCGTCTTCTCGGCCAGTCCGTTCTCACGTCGCATCAATGGGTAGATGCGATGGAAAGCGAAACTAACCTTTTGAAGGGTCACTTTAGAGTGAGGATTAAACTTCAACCTCTCAGTGAAGTTCACTCCAAGATACTTCGTCTTGTCCGTCGTTGCCAGTGCTGCCCCGTTGGGTAGCACTACCTTGATGTTCTGGCATTTTGTGGCTGTTCGGGAGCCTCGTCGGGTTGGTCTCCGCAGGCACATGATTACCGATTTGTTAACGTTGATCCGGATGCCCCACTTCTGGTAGTAAAAGTAGAGCTTCTCCATTTGTTGTTCGATCCTGCGCGCTGCTATCTGCGGTGACGGCGATATTGAGTATGTAAACGAGTCATCCGCAAACAGGCAACAGTTAACAGATGGTGATAATGGCCGTTGATCTGCGGTGTAGATGGTGAATAGTATAGGTCCCAGTCGCGATCCCTGGGCAACGCCTTCCTGAATGTTCCTTATTCTCGATTTTCTTCCTTCTATTTCTACATAGAATCTCCTGGAGTGGAGTGGAGTGGAGAAAACTATGGATGATCGCGATGAGGTTGGAGGGAAATCTCATTAAATTGAGTTTGAAAATGAGCCCCTCTATCCAAACCGTATCGAAGGCCTTCTCAATATCCAAGAAGCAGGCCACGGTGACTTGGTGATTATTCAAGCCCGCCACGACATCGTGATGAAATTTCATCAGGGGATGCAGAGTCGAGTGTTTTTCCCGGAACCCGAATTGGATGTCTGGGATGATGTTCAACTCCGTGCAGTGTTGCTTAATTTTCTGTAGTAACAACTTTTCCAGGATTTTGCTCTTATTGCTTAGAAGCGATATGGGTCTGTATCCTGCCACATTGTCAGCGTCCTCTTTCTTGGGAATTGCAACAATCCTTGCCACTTTCCATTTACTTGGGAAATAGCAATTGTTGATGCAGTTGTTGATGATGATGGTCAGGAGCATCATCACGATGTGTGGCATCCGCTTAAGGACAAAGTTTGAAATTTTGTTTGGTCCGGTATTCGCCATTTACCGTATTCATTTTGCGGCGGTTAATTCGCTTTCAAACGTTTCCTCAGTCTTTGCCTATGGTGGTAGAGTTTTTGGATATGAGTTGGTAAATGGCTGTACCTGTCCCTATTTGTTCTTGGCCGCTTCTGTTGTTCTAAAGCATTATTGATTGTATCCTCCAATCCATCAATAGCAGCATCGATTTCCGCATTGGTGAGATTCCTCGTCGGCGTTGGTATTTGCAGTTTCTCTACGTCCAGCTGATGATAATTGATGACATCCTCTTCTGGTCGGTTGATTTTAAATATTGGCTGGTGAAGGTTTAACACCAGTAGCACGGCTTCATGGTCAGAATCGCTTCCCACAGTCGTGCAGGAGAAATTCCTTATTTCTGGCAAGATGTTAACCAAATTGGAAGTCCCCAGGAAGAAGCCCAGAGTCGATGGCGTTCTAGGGAAGGTCGGCTTGGGTTGCGAGATCACAACCAAGGAATGCCTTTCGGCATTAACCTCTAGCCATTTGACCATGATGTTCCCCGTCCTGTCAGCTTCTGTGTCCATCCACATTGTGTGCCGTGCGTTGAAGTCTCCCCCTATGAGGCCATAGGTATGCCTTGAAACAAGGCCATTTAGGACTTCGAGATCGTGGCCCATAGAAGCACTGCTTCCTTCGTGTTTGTAGATGCTTAGCACCAACAAAGTCTCTGTGGGGTTCACCTGGATTTCTATACCGGTAGCTTCGATGCATCTTAGTAATGAGGACGGCTGTACCTCGTTTACCTTCGGCACTGTCGGATCTGAAAAGAGAATAACCTTCGAAAGATACGTTATTTCGATGCTTGAGACAGGTTTCGCTAAGTAACACTATGTCAGGTGTGTTTGCTTTTAGGAAAAGACTAAAAGCAGATCTCCTGACTAACGCGTACAATGAATTTACATTGTACGCGATTATGCGCAGTGTTTTTAAATGCATAATTTAAACAGAAATGCGGCTAGTGCCGCTGACTTTTCTTCCGTGCTCAATTGGCTATATCCTTTTGGTATAGCGCTGCGAGCTTTAATCACGAGCGACGGGAGGTCTTTACCGAATGTATTAAACATTTCTTCTTCTAGGTTGACGTCCTTTGTGTTTCCTTCTGTCGTCAACCTTCGTTGATTCACATTTGGCTGACTGGCCCGTTGTGTTTGTCCCATCTTCGATTGGATTGGTTGCTTCTTGCCGACAACCGTGGGTTTCGATATTGTGTTGAGCTTCGCCACGTCTGCGAAACTCATTGAAGGCTTTGTTACGATACAGGCTGATTTCGTGGCAAATTCCTGTTGCGCTTTCTTTGCAGCTACGGCAGTGTTTTTCTCGGTTATCTTTGCCTTATAAACGGGACAGCCCTTGTAATTTGCCGGTTGCCCGTTGGATTTGCAGTTTGCACAGTAAACCTCCGGTCCTGTGCTTTCCTCCCTCTTGCACTCTCCAGGACCGTGTTGGGGTTGCACTTAACGCATACATATGGCATTCCGCAGTTCGTCGCGGAATGTCCATACCATTGGCAGTTCTTGCATTACCCGATGTCCTTGCTTTTATATTGTTCCCAGTGAACACGTTGGTTTAGGATTAGCGTTTGATTTTAATGTAGACACTTTTATAGCTGGAATATCTTCTTTGATTAGTTCATCCTTAATTTCCTCATCGGTATATGAAGAGTGTATTCCTTTTAACACCAGTATGTTCTTCCTGTCTGCTCTAGGTGTGAAGGTGAAGTGCTTGATACTCCTCTCCTTCAAGAATACCTTAATTTTTTCAAACTCTTCCCTTGTTTTTACATTAAGAAGGGTTTTCCCGGTGTTTATATTCTTTATATAGAAGCTGATTTTGTTTGCTCTAGCAAACCGATTGATTTCGGCTACATTGGCCGAAAAGCAGGTGATGGGGGGCATTGCGGAAGGTTTATTGTCGACGGTTGGTTCTTTTGCCTCGATTGGCTTTGTTGGTCCGTTGGTTGTTGCTGCCTGTGTCTGAGCCGTATTATCTGGCGCCAGCATTGGCTTTCTTCTGTTTGACCTTAGCGGTTTGACTGGGTAAATATTTCTTCATCTGTGGTTGGATAGACTGCTACTATCTTTGGCTTCTTCCGTTTTTGGGGTGGTGTTTTCAAAGTCCTTTTTTTTCCTGGCTTATTATTGGTTCTTTTGTTATCGGTGGGCTGTCTGTACCCTTAGTGTCGCCTTGAGCGACGTCCTTTAATAATTCCCTCGCCAAGGAGGGAAAGAGTGGTCCAGTAGCGTTCTTCAGCTCCTGGAAAAGACCCTTAATTGAAGCAGTGATTGCTTCAATTATTTTGGGGTCCATTTCCATGATAGAAGTCAGTACTTGTGACCTGTCTAGTTGTCCTTTCAGTTGTCTAAACGTTATTATAAGTGCAGTAAAGCAATAAAACTTGTTTATTGCTCACTAATTGCTTTGGTTTTTTTTTGTTTTTGAGTACTTATAGTTACTGTGATCGAGAGCGGCACGTCCGTTCGGGTTGAATGTCAACGAGAGACTGAATGATGAGTTACGTCAGACGTAATACCACGTTCGTTAAGAAGCGTACGGAGGTCGTGAATTTCCCCCGGATGCGTATTACGTTGATCACTTAAGCGTTGTTCGTATATCGCGTTATTTGCGGAGATTGCATGGGTGATGAGATCACAAACAGTTTGATGATTAATTCTTTTAATCTTTAAGTAGTATTATAATATTTTAATGTGATGACAACTAGAATGATGATAACTAAAAGCTTTTTTCTTAAGACCAAGCAGTTTAATAATAATACTAGTAATTTCCTTTTTTCTATAATAAAATCACTTATTCTTACTACTATAACTTTCTCGTTCTCCTGGTGCTGGACTCTTGGAGAAATTCTTTTCTCCTGATGCTGGATACTTGGTGAAATTATTTTCTCCTGATGCTGGATACTTGATTTTTGCACTTTCTCTTGTCTTGCAAGATATTTGGCTTGTAAATTTTGGCTGGATCTCACTACATTAAGTTTACTTTTCACTTTCAACTATTCTTTTAGTGCGTGAGGATCCCGGTTGAGCCCCCAATTAATTTATTTCGTTCATGTAAAACAATAAAAACTTTATTTAAAAAACAAACAATACAATTAAAAATTAAAACCAAACCTTAAAAACTATGAAGACGACCAAACTGGATATCGTTTGTTTTCGTAGGATGCTAGCCGGAATAAGTCAGCTCGTTATTTTTTATCACATGTGTTGTTACAATATCATTCCGATGCTCAAGTGAATTCTTGCATTGAGGGAACGCTTGGGTCATACAAATTATGTTTATGGATTCCAGATTGTGTTTTTTTGTCGAACGTTATTTGTGAGTGGATCGAAGTGTTAACTTGCATTTCCATAGCATAAGTTAATCTTAAGCAATTGTATGAAGAAAAGAATAAAGAACGGTCAACAATGAGACTCCGTGGTGTTTGGTGAATATCCAGATTTAATTCGGGCGTGCTTTGCTCTGTTCTTCATTGTCCCTTATATTTGGGTCACAACCACCGCTATCGTTTGATGATGGTTTTTTTTTGCTCATGTCACTACGGCATGCTTGTTCATGAGCTGGGTTCTTAACAATGAGAAAATATAACAGATTGTGATCCAAGAATATGTAGCTACTTCAATTCAGCCCATGATACAAGGAGACAAGCTATATCTGACCATGAGAAGATCGAAAATGTGACGTTGATTGGATTTGAAGAAGCAGGGAACGACATCAAAAACAATGCGCAACAGTGTGTTTCTTCCATTATATATACTGACCATCATTTAGTCAATGTAAGTGAAGATGATCGTGATGGCCGTGGCGCAGTGGTAAGTGCATCGACTGCGGCGCAGAAAGTCTGGGTTCGATTCCCGGACGGGACACCTAGCATTTTTGCACGGCACCACCTCTTTCGAGTTGCTGACAACACTCAAAGAGTATCAATTGTCTATGAAAAGCTTCTCAAAGCTCGCCGTTCGGAGTCGGCAAAAACTGTAGGTCCCTTCTACTCGTGAAGAACAGTAGCACGCACAACACGAGTAGTTGTTGTAGAAGCTAGGCCCTGGTCCGTTATGGGCTGTAGTGCCACTCAATTATTATTATTAAGTGCAGATGATCGCATTGCAGAAGCAGATGGTGGATTTACAGACCAGTTTCCTTTGAGCTTGTTTTGTGAGCCAAATGCACAGCAGATATAATGGGCTCACATGCAGCAGGAACCCTTAAGTACTTAGTAGTGAATGCTAACTCACTGATAAGGATTGAACGAAAAATACAGCTCTTCCACTTCTTGCAAGCCACAGACGCGCAATCTCAGGTATAAATGACTACAAAATAATCAGAAGAGATGACAAGCTGGAGGAACTTGAAGAATATGTCCAAACGCATCCTTATAATTTGAATAAGGCACGCTGACGACGTTTCTCTAAAGCTTTAGCCAAAGAAATAAGTTCGAGTGTGATCAATCCTCCTATGAACAGAAACCTGACGAAGGAAGAGGTTGGCGGGTACCTCGTACAAATGGATCTATCTATCGAAATTTTAAAATTGATGCACCTCACGTTTAAAAACATAGACTCCTGTCAAGATTAAAACTGTTGTACAGGCGATTTACAGATCCGCAGACTGCAGAGATTCGCTCAATCTGCCTACTACCCGGCACATTGGAAGACAGCTGTTTAACAGCCCATTCCGAATTGTGACAAGGATACCTCCATCCTCATAAATCTCCGGTCTATAAGCTTTCTCCCTTTAATAAGCAAGGCTTTTGAAAAGATTGTCATTGGAGCCTTGAAAGAATAGGTCGTGGAACGTCAAATTATACCATGCAACCAAATCGGCTTTAGGGCAGTCTCGGACATTCAATGGAAGTAGAACAAGACCCAATGCACAGGTGCTTGCATGGAAAAGGCGTACGACACTGTTTGTTTAGAAGGCCTCTCTTACTAGCTATCTTATTGGTGCTGCATTTCATAACGTACGCCGATGATCTGCTAGCGTACAGATCAGGCCCGAAAGTCGAAGTAATGGGCAACTTGTATTAGCGTGACATCGACAAAATTCATCGATTTTGCGACTATTGGAAATTGAAAATTAATTCCCGAAAGTGCGAAACTATTCTTTTTAGAACGCGGCTGTCCAGGACTTCAAGTGACACGAAAAGAAACTGGCGCAAGTTCGGTATAGTCGATCCACAGGTTCAGGCTTTAGCTGTGAAAATGTAGTTAGATGTCTTGGCAGTTCATTGGAAGAAAGAGCACACTCCGCCAAAGAATGTCACATTTACTGGTGGCTTCACCAAAACCAGCCCTCGCCACTGGTCGTAACTTACCCCGAAACTTGACCTTGTGGCAAGCTTACATGGTTTATAAGGCAGATCGTGAGTTCTAGAAATAATCAAATGGAAAAAAAAGAAAAAAAATCAAATGGTGCATCATGGCATGTAAAATATAAATGTCACGCGTATAAATGTCGTTTACGCTGATCGTATGTATGTTACGAACATAGTAAGGTAGTTTTAAGTTTTAGTTTAAGTAGTTATTCTGTTTCAAGTAGTTATATTTTTAAAAGTACTTTAGTTTTACTTTAAAATGTGTTAAGTTTACGCTCTAAGAAAAAACTGACTACCAATTTCTTTATATTTTTCTTCAAACATAATTAACGCAAAAATAAATAATTTCTCGCTCATTATGACCAAAGCCAATTGCAACTAGAATATATATAGATTGGGTTAGAGCACCTGTTTAGGGTCAGTAAGTTAGATTTAAAATTATTGTTAAGATGAAATAGTCACAAATATTTTCCTAGAATTAAGTAATCGAAAAAAAACAAGAAACATTATAAGCGATCAAAAATTGCAAATATTGTTTTTGTGGGAACAGGTTAAGAAACTGATCTAAATCAAACTTTGTAACAATGAAAACACTTGTGATTGCCATTCAAAGTTTGCAAATGACATAAAAACTGTTGTCTCGAATATTAGTGAGAATAGTCAGGTAACAGAATTTCAAATGAAACTAATGGCACTTTCAATTCATTTTACATCTCCCGTTACGTATAGATTACTTAGGCCTTTGTTGAACCTCCCGTCTATTAGCACTTAACGTACATATTCCTTCATAGCCAAAAAGTTCGGGCAACATTGATTTCAACGTAAAGGCATTCGAGTTTAAAAACAGGTTTGCAAATATTGTTCAATTTCAGCTGACGAAATGTCCCCAAAAGCCCATGTAGATTATTGTAGGAAAACTGAAAGTGCAGGCTTAGAAGATTTTGGTGTTATAGTTTTTATGGCTCAGGACATAGCCAAGCGACGAAAACATTCAGTCGTGTGTTATTTTGTACGCAATAGTTGCGTACCCTCACTATTAAAACAGAACATTTTCGAAGTCGACCGCGCCCTTCGACGGAGTGGTTTGTTTCCAATTCATTTTGTTACAGACCAAGGATCAAATTTTAAGGCATAAGAAAATATTTTAAAGATAAGCGCCGATAAGCCTTATATCATTGTTGGCGATAGTAGGATTAATTTCTTCTTCGCCACCCCTCATCTCCTCAAAAGTACTAGAAATTTTATTTGATGGCACTTTACGTGCCAGTTGGCGGGATGCTGTATCTTTATACTTTGAAGAGAGAAAGTTAGGAATAAGGAACGCTCCAAAATTGACAAAGGCATATATTCGCCCGAACTCCTTTCAACCAATGAAAGTAAGTGGAAGTTAGTAGTAGCACAATGCTTAGTACAGGAGCTTTGTTAGAATTTTTTAACAAACTTTTTGATATTTTCAATTCATCGGGTACATTTTCTACCAGTTCATACAGGGTAGCTTTTAGGGAAAATTAGATGCAGAAGAAATTCTTGCACACAATAGATACAATATTAATGTGCTCAGTCAATGCTTAGGCTTTTAAAAGTTTCCTCTTTAAAATCTTTGTGGCAAACACTTTTGAAACATGAATTCAAATATAATTTAACGTGGCATCTTAATCAGGACTGTTTGAGTGTTTGCCATCTTTTGGAGAGGCGAGCAATGTGGGTAACAGCAACGGTAGCCTCAATGCCTTACAATTTAAAACCGCATTTCAGAAGCTTTGGGCTTGCAATATATAAAACATGAAACAATAGTTATCTGCGAATGTGTTGACAAAGAACAACTGCAATCCATTAGCAATCAGGCTCTTGTAAAGCAGGCGTGAAATGAAAACGAGTTTTGGAAAGAAATTAGTTTTGTTTATATTTATGTTTGTGGTTATCTCTTCTGAAGTGTTACGAAAATCATAAATGTTGTTTGACTCTGCCAACATTGGACGCAGCAGTGCCATCTGCTGATTTAACGTTTTCCTATTTTGAGCAATTTGATAATTGTGATCTTGTAGCACTACCAGACAGGTTTGTGCAATATTCTCAAAAACTAAATGATCATTTTTGTGAAAATTTCGATGACTGCTAATACATCAGGGGTGTAGCGGCCCGCCTATCCGAACTGGTCAAATCTGTTAAACCTTATTCTTGTTGCGATAGTTCGCCTCAGCATCACATTATTTCATTAGAATGCGGATACATTTCTTTTTAAAGTTTTGGAATAGGGATTTAGTAATAGAGACTTCAAAAATAAGATTTTGCGGGTTTCACATTTGTAAATATTTGCATATAGAAAAAGTTACAGTCGTCCATTTTTAAGCTATTATATTTGTTCATTAGAGCTTTCAAATGTATATTTTTGTGCAAATAATAATTTATTCCTACTTTTAGTGTGAGTGCAATAGGCCTCTAGGGTGGTGTGAATATGCTTACTAATAACTTTTGAAAAATTAATTTTAATGACACATAAATTGTATGTTAAGTTTTTGGTATTTTTAAGTTATTTTTTCTATTTCTTTACTTTCTGCCTTGTTTAATTTAAGAATATCCAAACTCTTTCAAGAAAATTACAAAATGGCAAAATTCACATGAAAACAACATGACGGAAATAAATGTGCCCTTTTCAGGGCAGTTTAAAAATGTCATATGAGATTTTATTAGAATTTCAAATTAAATAACCACATATTATACTTAAACTTGTTTGAATGTCAAATGTTTCGTGCACTGAACTTAATTTTACTTGTTCAATAATGAAACACCGGAACACATTTTTTTATTGCATATTCATCCCTCGTATTTCCCAAACGCGTTTATTGGCCACTGCAGTAAGAGATTCACCCCTATTCCGGCAGTCGTTTAGTGACATGTCACTTTATGAGTGTGAGAAATTGGTATTCCCATAGTCATTTAAGAATTCATAAAATGACACTAGTCATTTTTCTCCTGTCAGCTCCTGTGGAACGCATTTACCACTCAACATGTCTCATTTTTTTGTATTCCCTAAACGACAGGAAAAGCGACAAAAACAGTCGATTTGAAATTAGTACACGACATAAAACTAAAAATGTCTAAAGTGTAAGTTTCTTTTGTTTTTTCTTATTTTTGTGTTTCTTGATATATACTTGCTTATTATTTATGGTTTCCAAGGGTTAAAGGTACCAACACCTTCGCAAATCATTCGCTTGGTGGGACTCATGGAAGAGAACGTGACTCTTGCCAAAAATTTTAAAAGAGGCGTTACTCAAAGTGGGGACATAAGAATTGGCTTAAAGGAGGTTGCGGCAATATTAAACAGTTTAGGACCACCTGTGCGTAATGAGAAAGAATGGCACAAGGTATGTGCAATGTATATGTACATAGGAACATTTAAATTATTTGTTTTGAAATACTTCATAGGTTTGGTTCGATTTAAAGTCAAAATTTAAAAAAAAATTGACGCACAACAAAAGGGAGTCTGAGGCAACCGGAGGAGCACCCTTTAAACAAACATTTTAACGGAGCTGGACGAAACGGTGGCCAAACTTCTATCAATGCATGAGACAGTGGACCCACCAGGAAGAGTTTTCGGCTTTAAAGAAACTCATCAACGTGGAGTCAACAATGCATTATTAGACAATCCGTCTACATCTACATCTACAAACAGAGCTATGCTGTCCATGTTTTCAAATAAAACACTTAAAGATTATTTAAAAGTTATTTTATTGAAGAATTCAAAATATAAACAAAGTGTAAGTATATGACATTTTGCATTTGACAGGCGGCTTTTGTTGTGGAACATATTCCACAAGTCATTTTAGTTTCGGAATACCGATGAAAAAATGAGATGACTTTCAAAATGACAATAGTCACTAAAATGAGATGACTCCCGGAATAGGGTTGATTAACTCTTGCGTCAGAGAGTATCACAACCACACTACACCTTCGACGAAACCGTACCGTTGCTTACAACATGCACCAGAAATATGATGCTGATGAAGCTTCTGCCGTCATCTTACACTGCACCTCTACCGATGTAAATGGCAATTCAGCAAGTGAACGATGTTCCGCGGTAGTTGTTAAAGATAATATTGTTAGTTTGCAGGTTCAGTCTTAATTTTTTCCTGATAATAAAGAGCCGTCTCCTTAAAGAAACAATAAAATATTTTTTGAATTAAATCAATACTTGTTTAAGTTAACTTACATTTATGTGCAGGTTGAAACTTCTTCCCATCATTATAATCATTTGGAACCTACGATTAAAGTTCTGAAACAAATTCGAACATTTAAAGTCAAATAATACAACTGGATTCCATAAGTTATGCACTTACTTTTATTCTTCAATACCGCTCAAATTATGGTTCTGGAGCTGCTTAATGTTAAACAGTTATGATTAAATTAATCACTATTTCTTTTCGCAGCCATTATCGAGTATACAATTAATTTTGTTATTCTGTTTGGCGATTCACATAAAATCTCACTTTAGTAATTTGTGCGGGGAAATAATCAGCTGATTAAGCAGCTCACACTTTTTCTCAGTTCGGTGTAAAAAACCCTGCTGTACAATATATACGTGTATGAGTGTTTGAAAGCTCAGAGAAATAAATTAAATAAAAACAACAAACAATGGGAAATTTCGAAAAAAAAAATACTTTAGTTTTACGCAATGAAAAATTATATGTCAGCTCTGCTCCGTGGACTGTAATTAAGTGACCATTAGAGAATTTATTCTTTGTCATTGTGCCTGCAATCTTTACTCGAAGGCTCATCGACACGACATCTCAGTCGCAACCACCGCTACCCAGCGCACTATGAAAAGGGGTGTGGCTTGCGCGCGTGCTCTGCTCTGTTCTTCATTGTCCCTTATATTTCGGTCGCAACCAATGCTACACTTCTCGGAATTGCTTCGCGCTGGTTGCTGTGCACATCGTCTGGCTGTCACCGCTCCGGCTATAAACCGCTAAGTGCAGTGCTGTGCAGTGTGAAGTGACTTGGTCGAGCGCACACGATCCATTCCTCCCTCTCTCCCTCCTTCATAAGACGCTGCTGGGCATTATCGGTCGTAACTCCCGTTTGATCTGCCAGAGGGGTTGATGCGATGACTGAGTGTGCCTAGCATCCGACGTAGAGGAATTAGAAGTGCGAATTATTGTTAGTGGACCAACTCAAATCAATGTATGGGCATAACACCAACATTGATTTGTATTGTGAGACTACACGATGAATTTTTTTTACACTCCTAAACTCCTCTTTACTCTACCAACTGCATCGTCAGAGTTGATTTCCAAATGTCGGGAATCGATATAAGAGTGCGATTTCGAGTTGATGTGAGCAACATTCGTGGGCTAAGAGCAAATCTCTTTGCTGTGTATGTTCACCTCTCTCGTTACAAACCAGCCGTCTTGGCACTGAGCGAAACACAGGTGGTACCGATTTGTCGGATTTGAACCTGCCTGGATATAACTTGGGGCCCTTGTTTTTTCTTCACCGCGGTCTTGCCATTTAAGTGCATAGTGATGTTGCTTACCAACTTCAACCACAATATGGTCTCTGTTCCAATCCGGAATTTAAAACTCAATGTCCGTAAGCATTTAATCCACTACTGCTTCATATATAGAAGTCCAAACCTTGACAGTAATTCGACTTATTATGAGTTTGATGCGCTGTCCGATTCCATCACAAGAATTGTATCCGTGTATCCTCGCACTGAAATCGCTATTGCGGGCGATTTCAATGTACCTCTTCTTGGACCTGTTTCTCACCTGTTATCCTGAGAAATACTCAATCGAAATACTGTCGCCTCTGGGCTCGTCTGACCATTGTGTCGTATCAGCTAATTTCTCGTATTCACCCCACACAGTTAGAGAACAAATTCTTAAAAGAACTGTATGGCTCTACGAGGAAGCCGACGGAAGCGGGCTTAACAACTTCTTAAGGAATTTTAACTGGTCACTATGCTTCCTCGATAGTGATGTGGATGCCGCTGCTGATACGATCACAAATATTTTTTTGCTTTGTATGAAGTCCTTCATTCCCCACAGAGTGAAGAGCATCAAGCCCAAGGCAAATGCATGATATGACTCGAGCTGCAAAGAGTTTATCAGATTAGGAGAGATTAATTTCCGGATTTATAAAGCCAACCCTTCTGATGAGAACCGGAAGAAGTTTAAACGGGCCGAAAACGACTGCAATTAACTATTAAGACGTGTGAAATTCTCCTACGACCAAAAGTTAAGGCAAAAATTGCTACAATGTCCCAAGGGTAGCAAAAACTTTTGGTCATTTGTGAAAAACATAAGAAACTCAGCCTCGTCTTCAATTCCGACGCTCATTGACAGTGACATTCCAGCTGTCAACTCTTTGGACAAAGCAAATCTGCTTGCTGGTCATTTCGCAGCTAGCGCTAAGCTTCCAAATTGTGCTTTGCCTCCACCTGTACTTGAGAGCGTAAATTTTTCCATTGGACAGATTCACTTTCGCACTCGTACAGTTGCAAGAGTCCTCAAAGATCTAAAGGTGCACAAATCTCCTGGCCCGGATGGTATACCCCCTGTTCTTCTGAAGAGGTGTTCTTCAACGCTAGCAAAACCACTGGGTAAGCTTCCCATCCGTCCTACTCTTTAGGGCTTTTTCCGAGTAAGTGGAAAACAGCATTTGTCCAGCCCGTCCCTAAACAAGGGGAATGTTCGTCACCCACCTCCTACCGACCCATAGCACTTACGTCCCTTCTTTCCAAGGTCATGGAAACGCTGATAAATCGTCAGCTTGTGAAGTTTCTTGAATCCCGGAAGCTTCTTAATGACCGGCAGTACGGCTTCCTCAGCAACAGGTCCACTGGTGATCTGATGGCATATCTCACCGAAAAGTGGAACCAATCTTTGCACAATGTTGGAGAAAGCAAGATCGTTGCGCTTGATATTTCAGAAGCATTTGACAGAGTCTGGCATTAGGCTCTTTTGTGGAAAATGCGTGCTTATGGAATCGATAAGTCTGTTCTTCTATGGATTAGAAATTACCTTTCAAACTGTTCAATACAAGTCGTGCTGGATTGGTTCAAGTTTGATATATACCATATTAATGCTGGCGTTCCACAGGGCTCGGTTCTGTCTCCGACACTCTTTCTAATTTTCATAAATTATCTCTTGTCTGCTACTTCTAATCCTATTCACTCCTTAGCTGATGACAGTACCATCAGCTTCTCATATTTGTTCCTTGGCTCACGTCCCTGCACTTCGGCCGTAGACTTGGAACGGCGGCATATGTTAAGCATATTAAATTCCGACATTGACAGCATAATCACTTGGGGTACAAGAAATAGAGTTGAATTTAATGCTTCCAAAACTCAGTGCTGTCAACTGTCAGCGTTCCCAAAATAACCAGCCGTTATCCATGGACGGCACCTGCGTTGTTGAAAAACTTTCTATTTCAACAAGAAATGGTCAAACGAATTAGCCAGCTGCATTCCTCCCCTTCAAGAATTCACCCGCAATACACGCCTCGCTAGGAATGCTCATCAGTACACCCTTAAGCCCACCTTCGGACGTACAGTAAAGTTTAGAGACTCGTTCTTTAGCCGCACCACACAAATATGGAATGCTATTCCCAGCTCAATATTTCCCTCTCATTACAATTCACGGGCATTTAAAACCAATGTACACCGGTACCTCCTCTCCCTCTCACCCTCTATACCATCGGCCCATGCTGTGACTTAAATCCGGTCACTTAAGGGTAGTCGCAATCCCTTTAGCGCGCGCCAACTATTAAAAAAAACCTGTTTATTGGTCACTGCAGTGAGAGATTAAACTCCTCCTTGCCTCCGTGAGTATCACAACCACACTACACCTTCGATAACACCGTCTCGTTGCTCACAACATGCTCCAGAAACATGATGCTGATGAAGCTTCTGCCGTCATCTTACACTGCACCTGTACCGATGGAAATGACACTTCAGCACATACACCATTGTTAGTTTGTAAGTTCAGTCTTAATTTATTTTCCAAATAATAAAGAGCCTTCTCCTTCTTAAAGAAACAATAAAATATATTTTGAATTAAATCAATACATTATTTAATTAACTTACGTGCGTGGTTGAAACTTCTTCCCAACATTATAATCATTTGGAACCTACGCGACATCTCAGTCGCAACCACCGCTACCCAACGCTCTATGAAAAGATGTGGGGCTTGTGCGCGTGCTCTGCTCTGTTTTTCATCGTCCCTTGCAACCACCGTTATCATAGTCTGGCTGTCACCGCATCGGTTAACCCCATCTAGCCCCAGGTGTCGTCAGCTCATAATGCTAACGTAGTTGGTCCCCTACGGCCAATTCACACTAAGAATAATTTAAAATAAGCTAGTTCGTAATAAAAAATAAACAAATAAAAAAAAATAAAATAAAAAAAAATTGAGGTATGATATATATTTTTTTTAAATAATTTATTTAAAAAAAATAAATATATTTAAACTAAGTTTTTTTTAAAAATAATTTACTTAGTTTAAGTATTTTATTTATTTATTTATTTACAACTAGGACAGCAATTAAAATTGCTGTCTAGCAAATAGCCAGAGTGGCGAGACCTTAGGGTACTAGTTTAAGTAACTTTCATAACTAATACGTAGTTTAATACTAAAATAAAAAAAAAATTACGCCGAAAGACAATCAAATAAAATATTAAGATTATCGTAGAACACCCGCATAGGGACACTAAAGTAGTTTTTATAATAATATCGAATTTTATAACTTGTTTAAGTATTTTTATTTCTAGATATAAGAAATCACAAAAAAGGAACAATAAAAAAATACATTTAAAAACGTCGCCGCACCGGTCGATGCGATCCTGCTTGTTCATGATCTGGATTCTTAACAATGAGAAAATATGACAGATTGTGATCCAAGAATATGTAGCTTCTTCAATTAAGACTATGATACAAGGAGACAACGTATATCAGCCCATGAGAAAATAGAAATTGTGACGTCGATTGGATTTGAAGAAGCAGGGAAAGACATCAAAAACAATGCACAACAGTGTGTTCTTTCCATTATATATACTGACCACAATTTAGTCAATGTAAGTGCAGATGATCGCATTGCAGAAGCAGATGGTGGATTTACAGACCAGTTTCCTATGGCAAACGGCCCTAATAGACGTCATCTATTCGGCGCTGTTTTGTGAGCCAAACGCACAGCAGATATAATGGGCTCACGTGCAGCAGGAACCCTTAAGTTCCTAGCAGTGAATGCTAACTCACTGATAAGGATTGAACGAAAAATACAGCTCTTCCACTTCTTGCAAGCCCACAATCCAAACGCGCAATCTCAGGTATAAATCACTACAAGATAATCAGAGAGATGACAAGCTGGAGGAACTTGAAGAATATGTCTAAACGTATCCTTATAATTAAAATAAGGCACGTTGACCACGTTTCTCTAAAGCTTTAGCCAAAGAAATAAGTTCGAGTGTGATCAATCCTAGTATGAACAGAAACCTGACGAAGAAAGAGGTTGGCGGGTATCTCGTACAAATGGACAAATGTGTCACAAACCGATTATGGCGACATCTATCGAAATTCTAAGATCGATGCACTTCATGTGTAAAAACGAAGTACAGGCGGTTTACAGATCCGCAGTTTGCAGAGATTCGCTCTCCGAAGTCTAACAACCCGATCATATTCCCGCAAGTAACTAAAATCTTCCGGAGACAGAACAAGAGACAACGCGAACCTACTGTTTTTCAAGAAGTGTACAAGTTCAATGAACTTCTTTGTCCCAACCACGACTTGGAGTACAGGGTCTTGCTAAACCACTTTCAACTACGTAACGAGATAAGTCAATGGCAATTGGGGAACACTGGTTTCATCAGGTTCAGTGACGAACATCGGCCAAATAATGCCATTCCCGATAATTCCCGTTTTTATTTAGAAGGATGAAGTTCAGGGTATCTTCAACTCATTGAAAAAGAAGAACTCAATCGGAATCAATGGGATACCTAATATAGTTCTGCTCCATTTGCCCTCTGCGGGCAACAATGCGCTGAGTAATGCTTACTACCCGACACATTGGAAGACAGATATGGTACAGCCCTTCCGAATAGGGACAAAGATGCAAAGATATAGATAGCTTTCTTCCGCTAACAAGCAAGGTTGTTAAAAAGATTGATTAGTGTCTTGAAAGAATAGGTCGTGGAACGTCAAATTATACCATACAACCAAATCGGCTGTAGGGCAGGGATGATATCATACATGTTGCGTCCAAATTGGTCTCCGACATTCAATGGAACTAGAACAGGGCCCAATGCACAGGTGCTTGCCTAGACATGGAAAAGGCGTTCGACACTGTTTGTTTGGAAGGCCTCTCCCTTAAGTTAGTCAGACTAGGCATACATAAGAACTGCTGCATATGATATGATTACAGTTAAGAAATTCGTTCTGAAAAATTATAATATAACTTAAATCACATTTTACATAAAAATGGGTTGAAACAAGGGATTCTGTTCGCTATATTTACCAGCTATCTTATTAGTGCTGCATTTCATAGCGTACGCCGATGATCTGCTAGCGTACAGATCAGGGCCGAAAGTCGAAGTAATGATCAACTTGTAGCAGCGTTACTTCGACAAAATTCATCGATTGAACCTCTCTGCGCACATAAAAAAAAATAACCTATTTATATTAGGTTATTTTTAAATAAGATGAAAGCAACTAGTACATAAAAAGATGTCATAATAGAAAATCTCCAAACAAACATAAGCACCGTAGAGCAACAGTTGATTAAAACAATATCGAAATCAAAAATTTTCACTCCACTCCACAAGTAAACCTCATAGAAGTAGTGAAGGGAACGAGCACTTATCAAATAAACGACTGCTATATTTCCGATATTTATCAAACTAAAACAAAAAACCCATTTTTGATTATAGCAACATTTGCATCCAGCATGAAGAAACAAGAATTCGTGCAAAAAACATGCTCCACTCGCTCCATCAAAACGAAGACTGTCATGCAAAACAGTAACGTCAACTCAAATGTGAGTTCAAACTTGCCAGACACTATGCTGTATGTCAACAATCAGCTGACAATGCAAAATAAACAGTTGCTGTGGCTGACTAAGGAGAGAGCGTGACAAGTGAACTGGAGGTTTGTGTGGGAGAGCGCTGGAAGAATACTCGCTAGAAAAAATGAGAGTACTCAGCCGATCGTTATAAATACGATTAATGACGTGAGTAAAATCACATGCATTGTTCAATAACAGCATTGTTTGTAAACAAAACGATACGCAAACACTTTTCACACCAAAAATGGATTCAAATGAAGTTGTAGTTGACATAAATTGTAGGGTATTATATATTTTCAACTTCTTCTTCTTCTTCTGATGGCGCTACAGTTCGGGGTGGACCTGGGTCTCAACCAACATGCCTCTTCAGCTAGCACGATCTCTTGCTAGCTGCTTCCAATTGCGCACTCCAAGTTGATTGAGGTCCTTTTCTACTTGTGTGCGCCACCTCAGTCTAGGACGTCCTCTGTTGTGTTGTCCCGGTGGTTGGGACTCGAAGACTCTTCGGGCCGGAGCAGTGCTGTCCATCCGCTCTACATGGCCTAGCCACCTTAAGCGTTGTATCCGTAGACGCTTGACTAGGTTCATGCCGCCGTACAGCCCATACAGTTCGTGGTTGAATCTTCTCCTCCAAATGCCATCAACGCAAACAGGACCCACAATCGCACGCAGAATATTTCTCTCAAAGAGACCAAGGGCTTCCTCATCCGCTTTTAGTAGCGTCCAGGTCTCTGCGCCCTAGAGCAGGAATGGGATGATCAAGTTGTACAAAGTCACTTTGGTCGTTCGGGAGAGGCTTTATTACTCAATTGCCTCTTAAGCCCAAAGAAACAGCGATTGGAAAGAGTGATTCTGCGCTTGATTTCGGTACTGATGTTGTTGTCCCTATTCACCGCGGAGCCGTGATAGACGAAGTCCTTGACTACCTCGAAACGTCTGCTGCCCATGGTGACGCTCTGTCCGAGACGTCGATGTTCTGCGTCCTGCAAATGCCTCATTGACGGCTCGCTGAGTTCTGCCGATCCCGTCAATGTCATCCGCATAAGCTAGCAGTTGAACGGACTTGTGGAAGATCGTACCTCTGATGTTGACGTGTGAGTTACGCACGATCCCCTCAAGAATGATGTTAAAGAAGTCGCATGATAGCGCGTCGCCTTGTCTAAATCGTTTTTTGATATCGAAGGTCTCGGTGAGTTCGCTACCGACCTTGACGGAGCAGCGAGAGTTCTTCATCGTGATCCTACACAATCTGGCGAGTTTGGTAGGGATGCCAAAACTAGACATTGCACTGTTTAGCTCGTCTCTATGCACACTCTCATACGCGGCCTTGAAATCGACGAATTTCGGACGTTATTCCTGCCATAACACCTCTCAATTTACCCTACCGCGCGCTTCTCGTGCTCTTTTTTTTTTTCTTCTGAGAAGCCGGTTCTCTTCCCTTCTTCTCTGTTTGGAGAGCTCACAAACAGCTCTCGTCGTTCGATGCAGCGTTGCCTTGTAAGCTTTCTGTTTGGCTGCATGCGCCTGCCTGCACTCGTCGTCAAACAATGGGTTCCTCTTAGGTGGTGGCGTGAAACCCAGCACATCAGTGGCCTTGATGGCTTCTTGGGAACCGCGTGCTGGCCACAGAGAGATTTCGACCCGAGGCGAAGTCAACTAGCCTGAGTCCGTTTCCGGAGGTGTTGGTGTGCAGGCTGTGTCTTCCGATGACTTTAACAAAGACTATTTCCGAATTTAGCCTTGATGATGGAAGCTTAAGATTTTTTGCCTAAGTCTGCCTCGAACAACAAAACCGCATCCAAATAGGTGTTTCCCTCTCTCCCTGTAGTAGTCGCCGTGGTATATGTCGCAGTTTCTCACTCTTCTCTTGCCCGGTCCATCCCACCGCATTTTCTGAATTGCGGTAATGTCTGCTTTATAGCAGTTCAGGGCCTCTGCAAGTTCATCGGCTGCACGTGGTCTGTTTAGGGACCTCACATTCTACGTGCAAATCTGTAGATCATTGTCCTTTGTACGTTTGCGACTTTCGTCAACAGTGTATCCATCCGTATCCGAGGCATTCGGTTGTTCCGTAACTAATATTTTTTAATTTGGCCGGGCAGTTACCCCGACGCACACCCCCAACCTGGAGGACCGGGCCCTTTTTATACCTCTTGGGCGGAGGTCGCACTTATAGGTTTAGCAAGTTGAGTTCGGATGAACAACAACCAGTACCCGGTGGCTACCAACGTGGAGGTACTATAAGCACAGTTGATGTGTGGGAAACAGTTACAACAGCTGGGCATCGCCAGGTTGATACCAATCAGTGCCTACCCTGTTCCCACATCACCCAGCCACCATATATTTTCAACAGTATCAATTTAAAAGAATTTAATGAAAATAAAAATTGCTGCTTGTGTTTGAATATAAGGTCATTGAAGAAGAACTGGGATGACTTCTGCCTTAATATTAACCACATCTTAAATGTAATAAATGTCATTGTGTTAGTTGAAACAAATATAGACGAAGAGGGAAAAGATCACTACAGTTTAGAGGATTTCCAAACGGAATTCCTGAATAGAGATAATCTAGAGGAGGTGGAATTATGATGTTAATAAGTTATGAAACACAATATGAACGTTCAACATCGGAAAGTATTTCATATGAAAAAACTACGATTAAAGTCAAGGAACAAAATAATTGTTCGTATATAATGGGAATATATAGACCACCAGGTTTTAGCAGAAAAACGTTGATTGAAGTATTTGAAAACAGTGTTGGTCAATTGGGCCGAAATGATGAAATTGTGATCATGGGTGATGTGACGTGTATGATTTAAATTTGTGTAGTCTTAAGGAATATCTAGAAATGCTGGCGTCATTGGGATTGCTAAGTATGATTACAAAGTTAAACAGGGTAGATCCGAACACTGGATCCAAATCAATGATCGATCACATTTTGACAAACGCCTTGTACAATCAAATCGATTCTGCCATTATTGAGAGTAGTATCACCGATCATTATGTAGTCATATACAATGCAAAGTTCTGCTATCAAAGAAAGTTCACTCAGCCTATTCTGTATATCCAGCGTCAAGATTGATGAACTAATCAGAGAAACAAATTGGGATGATATCCTAAACATTGAAGACACGGTTTCACTATATCGAGTCCTTTCTGATAAAATGGCTCCTATATACGAAAAATTGACAGCTGTAAAGAAAATAAAAAACAAAAGAAAGAGTAATCCTTGGATGACATCTACAGGATGAAATCTACCTGATGAAATCTACAGGAACTGGAAAAACAACAGGCTTGATAAGACATATGAAGTGGGGTATAAGACTCTCAGAAATAGACTGAACAAAGAGATAATCGCCCAAAAATCGTTCTTCTACAAAACAAAATTCAACCAAATAAGATCCGATCCGCTTAAAACATGGAGACTTATAAATGAGATACTTGGAAGCAAAAAAACCTGGAAACCTTCACTGGAAAAATGTGTCTTGGTAGCCTGGCCAGTGCGTTTGCGACAAATTTCAGCATTCAGATACGAGACATCATTCATCAATGTGACGTTGTCATTTACACACACTCGAAGCCAACTACTCTGAAATCCAAAGGATAATCTCGTTGTATGTGTATTATGAACGATATGAAGTCACCAGGTTTCGATGGAATAAGGGCAGGCGACATAAAAAGGCACAGACTGATTCATTTGTGTATACGCGAATCCAAAATCCCTAATGATCTAAAAACAGAGCAAACAAACAGTTCGGCCTATATATAAAGGAGATGTGAAAAGCGAGATTAGTAATTACAGGCCAATATCGATTTTACCTGTAATCGAAAAATGTCTTGAAGAGGTTATAGCAAGCAGACTACAAGATTTTATCACAAGGAATTATCTAATACACTCAAGCCAGTATGGGTTCCAGAAGAATAAAAGTACTGGCACGTAATTAGGGGAATTCGCAAACTGTTTCAACGCAAGCTTAAACAGAACTAGACTTCAGTAAGGCTTTTGATATGCTGAACCATGGTTCAGCTAATTGAAGCACTAGAGCATGCTGGAATAAGAGGATTGGTAGCGAATTGGTTTAAGGAATATTTGCTCAATAGGCAATTTTGTGTAAAAGTAAACCAAATGTATAGCAGAAACAAACGTGTTCAATATGGAGTCCCACAAGGGTATATTGGGACCAATTCTTTTTATCCTATACACCAACGAGCTCTTGCGAGTATTTAAGCAGGCAATACCATTCGCTTTTGCAGATGATACAGCAATAGTGGTGCATCATAGATCTCTGCATACAGCTACCGCCGTAATGCAGAGTTTGAGAGTTCAGTCAAATAGTGTCACGATCACGGACTTGTGATCAACGCATTAAAAACCAAGATGATGCACATACGAAGTTCGCAGTTCAAGGCCACCCAAGATCCAATACTCTACAGAAACAACTCCTGTAGTAGATCAATCAGTTGTGCAATCGAAATTGTCAAGAACTATAAATATCTCTGCATCACAATTGACACAAATTTTCTGTGGGATACGCATACTGATAAGTTGCTCAAAAGTCTAAAAAAACTTTGTAAGCACTTATGCATTTAAAATTCCATGCCACAGCGCCAGTGTTGCGACTGGTCTACTATGCATTGGTGGAATCATAACTGAGGTATGGTATTCTAGCATGGGGCAGTACATCTGCCACACATACATATAAACAAACTCAAAAAACTTCAAAGTACGGGTCTCAAAAAGATAAATCTAAATCACCAGCGCAACAGTCCAGGGCAATCAAATTTCAAAACTCTTACTGTAGATGACATCTTTAAAATGACCGTAATTCTGGAGTACTATGATGACAACCGATTTATCGTACCAATTCAACATGGGCTTCATATCAGAAGACGGACACAAGGTATGAATGTTTTGAGGATCCCATTTCCACAACAACTACGGCAAGAGACAGTTGAAATGCATTATTCCTAAAGTAATCAATATTTTACCACAAAACTTAAAAAATATCTTAAACGTAAAAAAAAGGAAGTCCCTAATAAAAAAATTTTCTTATCAATAATTCAAACACTTAAAACTTTAAAGTCAATGTTTTAATTTGTTTATAAATATCTTAATTTGTTTGTAGATCTTTGGTATAAGAATCAAACTTTATAATGAATTGAATGAGCAATGAATTGTACAACTATATATTTAAACTTACTTGAATAGATTGTCAATATTAGAGATGCGATCTCCTGCATAAAAGTCTCCACAAAGCTTCGCAGGAACATACAAAATTTGTAAATTATTAAAATTAAATTATTAAATTGTTAAATTATTACATTGTACAAAATAAATTGAAAATTAATTCTCGAAAATGCGAAACTATTCTTTTTACAGCGCCGCTGTCCAGGGCCTCAAGAGACACGAAAAGAAACTGGCGCAAGTTCGGTATAGTCGACCCACAGGATCAGGCTTTAGCTGTGGAAAATGTAGTTAGATGTCTTGGCAGTTCTTTGGATCAGTATCTGAACTGCGATAAGCATGCAGCTACAGCTATGATGAAAACCAAAAAAGCCTTTGCTGCGGCAAGTTGGTTGCTTTACAGCAGCCAACTTGATTCCAGGGTGAAGGTGATCGCTACATGGTCCTAATCCGGCCAATTATGGTGTATGGTGGTCCTGTGTGGTTCAACGTGATTCTTTCCCAGATGGAAAACATAAGGGTGTTCTAGCGGCGGTGAATTCGGGACTTCGTCTATATCGTCTATATCGAACACCAGAATCCCAGTACAAGAAATTCTATCCCAACGAGGTCTTGTACAACGAGGTAAACCTCAATATGATTATTAAGCTGATCCGAGGGCACATTGCACGAGCGATGACTTCGTCCAACAGTCTGATATTTGTACCACGAGAAATCACGGTAAAACAGCTTCATCCCGCCCGAAGCATTTCTCTATCTAGACTCCAAAGGGCTGATACAGAGTACGGAAGGATGTCCTATCATCTTCCATGGCGTACGCAGAACATTGAATAGGCGGCTCCAATGCGAAGCGGACGTCGCTCGTAGACACGAGGAACTTCTTCGGTTCAGTAGGCCGATCTCCGCCGGAGAAAGAGCAGACTCCGCCAAAGAATGTCACATTTACTGGTGGCTTCACCATAACCAGCCCTCACCACCCGTCGTAACTTACCCCGAAACTTGACCTTGTACCAAGCTTACATGGTTTTTAAGGTAGATTGTAAGTTCTAGACATAATCAAATGAAAAAAAGAAAAAAAATTCAAATGGTGCATCGTGTGCACATGATCGTACGTTACGGTCATAGTTAAGAAATTTTAGGTTTTAGTTTAAGTAGTTACGTAGCTTCAAGTTGTTATATTTTTAAAAGTACTTCAGTTTTCCTTTAGAATATGTTAAGTTTACCTTCTAAGAAAAAACAGACTACCAGAACAAAATTAACATATGCATAAAAAATAAATAATTTCTCCCTCATTATGACCAAAGTCAATTGCAACTAGAATACGAGTATATATAGATTGGGTTAGAGCACCTGTTTAGGGTCAGTAAGTTAGATTTAAAATTATTGTTAAGATTAGATAGTCATAAGTATTTTCCTAGAATTAGGTAATCGAAAAAAACAAGAAAAATTATAAGCGATCAAATATTGCAAATCTTGTTTTTGTGGGAACAGGTTAAGAAACTGATCTAAATCAAACTTGGTAACAATAATGAAAACACTTGTGATTACCATTCAAAGTTTGCAAATGACATAAAAACCATTGTCTCGAATATAAGTGGGAATAGTCAGGTAATAGAATTTCAAATGGAACTAATGGCACTTTCAATTCATTTTACATCTCCCGTTACGTATAGATTACTAAGGTCTTCATTAAAACTCCCGTCTGTTAGCACTTAACGTACATATATTTCTTCATAGCCAAGAAGTCCGGGCAACATTGATTTCAACGTAAAGGAATTAGAGTTTAACATCAGGTCAGCTAGCCAATATATGCAATATTGTTCGATTTCAGCTGACGAAATGTTCCTAAAAACCCATGTAAATTATTGTAGAAAAAGTGAAAGTGTGGTAAGCTTAGAAGAGTTTGGCGTTATAGTTTTTATGGCTCAGGATATAGCCAAGTGTACGCAATAGTTTTTTTTCGTCCGCACTCTTCGACGGAGTGGTTTGTTTCCAATTCATTTTGTTACAAACTAAGGATACAATTTTAATGCATTATACAATATTTTAGAGATACACGCCGATAAGCTTAATTTCGTTGTTGGCGACAGTAGGATCATCTTCTCAAAAGTACTAGAATTTGCTTTATTAAAAAGTTTATTTTATTTGATGGCACTTTACGTGCCTATTAGGATCTTTTCACATGAAGGAGAGAAAGTTAGGAATATGGAATGCTCCAAAATTGACAAAGGCATATATTCGTGCAAACTCATTTCAACCAATGAAAGTGAAATTCATCTCGTAGATTTTCAGTCACACAGAGTCCTCAGCCTCTTTGACTTATTATAGTGGGGTCGAAGTTAGTAGTAGCACAATAACAGTACAAAAACTTTGTTTGAATTTTTTAACAAACTTTTTGATATTTTCAATTCATCAGGTACATTTTCTACCAGTTCCTACAGGGTAGCTTTTAGGGAAAATTAAATGCAGAAGAAATTCTTGCAGGAAGCCGTAAAGCGCATAGACAACACCAAAGTGTTCAGTTTTATTTTTAAAAGGCTGGCTCTTAAACGTTTCCCCCTTAAAACTTTGGCATACACTTTCGAAACGTGAGTTCAAATATATTTTAAAGCGGCATCTTAATAATGTTTGCAATGCTTAACAATTATAAACCGCGTTCGAGAAGCTTTGGGGCTTGCAATACATAAAAATTGTAAGAACCGGCAACTACGAATGTGTTGACAATGAGCAACTGCAGGCTCATATAAAGCAGGCGTCGTGGATTGCAGTCACGGAAAATTTTACTGTAGACAAATATAAATAAAAACGATTTTTTGAAAGAAAGTTTTTCGTTTATGTTATGTTTGTGGGTATGTTTTCTGAAAGTGTTACGAAAGTTTGCCTCTACTAATATTGGACGAATTTGTGCAATATATTCGAAAAATAGTTGTTTTTTTTGTGAAAATTTCAATGACTACTACTACATTAGGGGTTTAGCGGTCCACCTATGCGAACTGCTCCAATCTGTTAAACGAGAATTTGAATCAGCATCACATTATTTCTTAAGAATGCGGATACATTTCTTTTTAAAGTTCTGGAATAGGGATCTAGTAATCCAGACGTCAAAAATAAGATTTTGCGGGTTTCACATTTGTAAATATTTGTATATAGAAAAAGTCGCCCATTTTTAAGCTATAATATTTGTTCATTAGAGCGTATATTTTTTATATGTATATTTTTTGTGCAAATAATAATTTATTCCTACTTTTAGTGTAAGTACAATAGGCCTCTTGGGGAAACCGAACACCCGAAAAAAAAAACGGGTAAGTGACTAAAAACCATATTTCCAGGGTGGTGTGGAAATGCTTACTAATAACTTTTGAAAAATTAATTTAAGTGATACATAATTTGTCTGTTAAATTTTTAGTATTGTTATGTTTTCTATTTCTTTACCATTCTCTGCCTTGTTTCATTTAAGAACATCAAAATTATATAAAAAAAACACAAAAGTAAAGTAAACACACACATGAAAACAACAACATGACGTAAATAAATTTACCCTTTTCAGGGCAGGAATAAAATATATATATATAAAAACATATGTTTACCTTTATATATTATATATACAAGTATATATATACATATGTATACTTATATATATTGTATATATTTATTCACACAGTTTTTGCCGGTTCCGAACGGCGAAATTTGAGAAGCTTTTCATAGACAATTGATACTCTTTGAGTGTTGTCAGCAACTCGAAAGAGGCAGTGCCGTGAAAAAATGCGAGGTGTTCTGTCCGGGAATCCAACCTAGACTTTCTGCGCGGCGGTTGACGCACTTATCCACTACGCCACGGCGACCACATATTATATATATTTATATATTACAGATATATTAAACAATATACTTTATGTTTGCGCAATGAAAAATAATATGTCAGCTTTACTCCGTGGACTGTAATCAAGTGACAATAAGAGAATTTATTCTTTGTCATTGTGCCTGCACTCCTGTCTCGTAGTCTCATCGGCGCGACATTTCGGTCGCAACCACCGCTACCCAGCACACTATGAAATGGGGTGTGGCTTGCGCGAGTCACATATCGGTATCAAGCATAAAACAAGTCGAGCAACGACCTTAAGTTGTTGCGAAACATAAACTGCAATAATCCGCATACATCCAATTTTTTTCTTACACGGTCTTTTTTTACACGTTTTATAGCACGGTTTGAAAATAAAATATTTTTAATTTGTTTACACGATTTAGCAAGATTTAGAATTTGTTGTGCTTATTTTATTTTGTCAAATTTAATTTTTGTGAAGTACCAGAAAATTTACTGGTAAGAGCAATTGAAATGTGTTTATATTTTGTGAATTATCAATGCCATAAGACGTGTTTGGTAAAGAAATTTTTTATATACATATGTGATTAAATAAAATAAGCATGAGTACTTGTTCTTAAAAAATCCTTGTTTCTTACTAATTTTAATAGTATTTTGAGATTAGCAACCAATCATCTACTTTTGTCGTTTTTTCCACGTTTTTATCTGGAACCAATCTACCGTGTAAAAACAGAATTAGGTGTATTTATGTTGAGCAGTATACGCTGCGCACAGACATATATCTAAGGTAAAAGGGGCCCATAGGATTTCATTTGTCTTAAAAAACTATCATAACTTCTTACAATATACTTGGCGTGATAATCTTCATTCATATGGTGAGGTTTTATTATTAATTATTATAAAATATGAAAAATACTACATGCCACTTATGCATAAAAAATAAATAATTTCTCCCTCATTATGACCAAAGTCAATTGCAACTAGAATACGAGTATATATAGATTGGGTTAGAGCACCTGTTTAGGGTCAGTAAGTTAGATTTAAAATTATTGTTAAGATTAGATAGTCATAAGTATTTTCCTAGAATTAGGTAATCGAAAAAAACAAGAAAAATTATAAGCGATCAAATATTGCAAATCTTGTTTTTGTGGGAACAGGTTAAGAAACTGATCTAAATCAAACTTGGTAACAATAATGAAAACACTTGTGATTACCATTCAAAGTTTGCAAATGACATAAAAACCATTGTCTCGAATATAAGTGGGAATAGTCAGGTAATAGAATTTCAAATGGAACTAATGGCACTTTCAATTCATTTTACATCTCCCGTTACGTATAGATTACTAAGGTCTTCATTAAAACTCCCGTCTGTTAGCACTTAACGTACATATATTTCTTCATAGCCAAGAAGTCCGGGCAACATTGATTTCAACGTAAAGGAATTAGAGTTTAACATCAGGTCAGCTAGCCAATATATGCAATATTGTTCGATTTCAGCTGACGAAATGTTCCTAAAAACCCATGTAAATTATTGTAGAAAAAGTGAAAGTGTGGTAAGCTTAGAAGAGTTTGGCGTTATAGTTTTTATGGCTCAGGATATAGCCAAGTGTACGCAATAGTTTTTTTTCGTCCGCACTCTTCGACGGAGTGGTTTGTTTCCAATTCATTTTGTTACAAACTAAGGATACAATTTTAATGCATTATACAATATTTTAGAGATACACGCCGATAAGCTTAATTTCGTTGTTGGCGACAGTAGGATCATCTTCTCAAAAGTACTAGAATTTGCTTTATTAAAAAGTTTATTTTATTTGATGGCACTTTACGTGCCTATTAGGATCTTTTCACATGAAGGAGAGAAAGTTAGGAATATGGAATGCTCCAAAATTGACAAAGGCATATATTCGTGCAAACTCATTTCAACCAATGAAAGTGAAATTCATCTCGTAGATTTTCAGTCACACAGAGTCCTCAGCCTCTTTGACTTATTATAGTGGGGTCGAAGTTAGTAGTAGCACAATAACAGTACAAAAACTTTGTTTGAATTTTTTAACAAACTTTTTGATATTTTCAATTCATCAGGTACATTTTCTACCAGTTCCTACAGGGTAGCTTTTAGGGAAAATTAAATGCAGAAGAAATTCTTGCAGGAAGCCGTAAAGCGCATAGACAACACCAAAGTGTTCAGTTTTATTTTTAAAAGGCTGGCTCTTAAACGTTTCCCCCTTAAAACTTTGGCATACACTTTCGAAACGTGAGTTCAAATATATTTTAAAGCGGCATCTTAATAATGTTTGCAATGCTTAACAATTATAAACCGCGTTCGAGAAGCTTTGGGGCTTGCAATACATAAAAATTGTAAGAACCGGCAACTACGAATGTGTTGACAATGAGCAACTGCAGGCTCATATAAAGCAGGCGTCGTGGATTGCAGTCACGGAAAATTTTACTGTAGACAAATATAAATAAAAACGATTTTTTGAAAGAAAGTTTTTCGTTTATGTTATGTTTGTGGGTATGTTTTCTGAAAGTGTTACGAAAGTTTGCCTCTACTAATATTGGACGAATTTGTGCAATATATTCGAAAAATAGTTGTTTTTTTTGTGAAAATTTCAATGACTACTACTACATTAGGGGTTTAGCGGTCCACCTATGCGAACTGCTCCAATCTGTTAAACGAGAATTTGAATCAGCATCACATTATTTCTTAAGAATGCGGATACATTTCTTTTTAAAGTTCTGGAATAGGGATCTAGTAATCCAGACGTCAAAAATAAGATTTTGCGGGTTTCACATTTGTAAATATTTGTATATAGAAAAAGTCGCCCATTTTTAAGCTATAATATTTGTTCATTAGAGCGTATATTTTTTATATGTATATTTTTTGTGCAAATAATAATTTATTCCTACTTTTAGTGTAAGTACAATAGGCCTCTTGGGGAAACCGAACACCCGAAAAAAAAAACGGGTAAGTGACTAAAAACCATATTTCCAGGGTGGTGTGGAAATGCTTACTAATAACTTTTGAAAAATTAATTTAAGTGATACATAATTTGTCTGTTAAATTTTTAGTATTGTTATGTTTTCTATTTCTTTACCATTCTCTGCCTTGTTTCATTTAAGAACATCAAAATTATATAAAAAAAACACAAAAGTAAAGTAAACACACACATGAAAACAACAACATGACGTAAATAAATTTACCCTTTTCAGGGCAGGAATAAAATATATATATATAAAAACATATGTTTACCTTTATATATTATATATACAAGTATATATATACATATGTATACTTATATATATTGTATATATTTATTCACACAGTTTTTGCCGGTTCCGAACGGCGAAATTTGAGAAGCTTTTCATAGACAATTGATACTCTTTGAGTGTTGTCAGCAACTCGAAAGAGGCAGTGCCGTGAAAAAATGCGAGGTGTTCTGTCCGGGAATCCAACCTAGACTTTCTGCGCGGCGGTTGACGCACTTATCCACTACGCCACGGCGACCACATATTATATATATTTATATATTACAGATATATTAAACAATATACTTTATGTTTGCGCAATGAAAAATAATATGTCAGCTTTACTCCGTGGACTGTAATCAAGTGACAATAAGAGAATTTATTCTTTGTCATTGTGCCTGCACTCCTGTCTCGTAGTCTCATCGGCGCGACATTTCGGTCGCAACCACCGCTACCCAGCACACTATGAAATGGGGTGTGGCTTGCGCGAGTCACATATCGGTATCAAGCATAAAACAAGTCGAGCAACGACCTTAAGTTGTTGCGAAACATAAACTGCAATAATCCGCATACATCCAATTTTTTTCTTACACGGTCTTTTTTTACACGTTTTATAGCACGGTTTGAAAATAAAATATTTTTAATTTGTTTACACGATTTAGCAAGATTTAGAATTTGTTGTGCTTATTTTATTTTGTCAAATTTAATTTTTGTGAAGTACCAGAAAATTTACTGGTAAGAGCAATTGAAATGTGTTTATATTTTGTGAATTATCAATGCCATAAGACGTGTTTGGTAAAGAAATTTTTTATATACATATGTGATTAAATAAAATAAGCATGAGTACTTGTTCTTAAAAAATCCTTGTTTCTTACTAATTTTAATAGTATTTTGAGATTAGCAACCAATCATCTACTTTTGTCGTTTTTTCCACGTTTTTATCTGGAACCAATCTACCGTGTAAAAACAGAATTAGGTGTATTTATGTTGAGCAGTATACGCTGCGCACAGACATATATCTAAGGTAAAAGGGGCCCATAGGATTTCATTTGTCTTAAAAAACTATCATAACTTCTTACAATATACTTGGCGTGATAATCTTCATTCATATGGTGAGGTTTTATTATTAATTATTATAAAATATGAAAAATACTACATGCCACTTAATCACGGTAGTATCCTGAAGTGTTCTTTAAGTAAAAATCTGTCGCAGCTGAAATAAAAACTTCTTGAAACCTGGAGTCCGTGATTGCTCTCAAATGCAGGCATCGATGACTAGACTCTAGAGGATGTTCTAGAATACCTTGTATTTCCTTATTGGGATGATCGTTGATGGTGTTAAGAAGGTTCCTGGTTAGCTGCAGGGCATATTGATCCAGAGGAGTGATCTTTGCCTCCTGGTAAATTCGTTCATTACGAATATACTTTATGCCTGATTATGCCTGAACATCCGGAGGATCTTCCTCTCAAAAACGCAGTGTTTCTTAATTGCTGTTGGGCTTATGGTGAACCAAACTGGGGATCCGTAGGTGATTTCTGGTCTGATAACTTACTTACTTACTTATCAGGCCGGCGACCCATGTATGGTCAGAGCCTGAGCAATTGCTACCTTCCATCGCTGACGGTCCTGGGCACGCTGCTTCCAGTCATCAAGGCCAAGCTGTCGTACGTCCGCGATGACTTGGTCTCTATACCGGAGGTTTGGTCGTCCTCTTCTTTTTGAATCAGGAGGCTCAGATTCGAACACCCTCTTCGCTGGAGCGTTTCTGTCCATGCGTTCGATGTGGCCGAGACAGTGTAGTCGACGTATTTTTGCCTTTCGGAATACTTCCACATCCTGGTACAGCTCGTTAAGTTCGCGGGTGTGTCTTCTCCTCCATTCACCGTCCTTGCAGATGGGACCATATATCCGACGTAGAATTTTTCTTTCGAAGGCACCAAGAATCAGCTCTGCAGACTTGCTTATCGTCCAGCTTTCAGCTCCATAAAGCAGGACTGGCAGTATAATGGTCTTGTAGAGCGAAAAGTTCGTTGCGATGAATGCTGTCGTATGCGGCTTTGAAATCGATAAACAGATGGTGCGTAGCGAAGATTACCCTCGCATTTTCGAAGAGCCTGGGTGCCTTTCCTAAAGCCTGCAGCCAGGCTTTTGGCCAGAGTCGACGTTTGCCCCCCTGAATTTTCTTACATCCAGGATATTTAACGTGGATTGGACTTGATTGTCCGAACAATATACCGCTCGTTTTGTTCTGAGAGCAAGTTTTTTCTTCCCCTTCCAGGTCTGTTTTTTAGTGTCCCTTCATATCTATAATTGTTAATTTTTTTTGTACCGTTGCATGCGATCGCACTAAAGTTTCTCCTATTTTTCGCATCGACTTCCCCTTGCAAAATAGCTTAATTATGAGCATTCTGGTTGACAAAGTAGTCTATTTTCTCAAGTTTTTCATATTTTCGCACAAATGACATCTGTATGCTCAATTTTGTGTGTCGATTTCAGGGGTTGTTTCCTTTTTCATGTGAAAAGTACCGGTAGGAAGTTGCCTGTCTGTGAATTTGGCATATACTCTTGTTTAAGATATGTATTCAGCTATGATTGTATCAAAAAAAAAAATAAAACAAAAAAGTGGTCGGCCTTAAAACAGCACGAATAAGAAGTAATGATAGGTGTATGCTCAATTTTGTGAGGTACTGTGTGTGTGTATGTCAGTTCCAATTGCTCTGAAATGCAGTGAATGCCAGCGAAATTCGCCGAAAAAACGTTCAAAAGACGTTCCATTTATTGATTTTTTTGTAGAAAACAAAAATCCCTACGAATTTCTGCCGAAAAGAAATCTCTGGGCAGCAGATGACTGTCAAGTTGAAAATGAAAAACCTCCGACATTTTTATTTTTGATAGCTGTTAACATTTAAGACATGTTCAAATGCTCACAGCTATCAAAAATATGGTACCAGAGGTTTTTTATTTTCAATTCAACAGTCTTCTGCTGCCCACCGATTTTTAAGGGTTTGTGTAATATTGTGAGCTTACTTTTAAATTAATTTATCTGCTTAAAGATAAACTAAGAAAATTTTAATGATTCTTAAAAATAACGTTGTAAATGTGGTCCAAAAATCACATCCATGTATGTGCATGGACAGACAGGCGTGCAATAAGTTTGGCCGCCACAATAAGAAAAGAGGCCATGTCTCTCAAATAACAATGTTCAACAGCGTTTAAAGTTTTCTGCGGAACAAAAAATGAATCGTTACCAATCATAAACCAAGAATAGTACTGGCATCGACCTCATGATCGCATTCGAAATCACCAAGTAAAGCAAATCATGAAACATTGCGAAGGAGGCATATTGCCTTGGGGTTACTATACTTGGTGGCACATTGGTTCTCCAGGGAATGATGAAAATAGGTGATTATTTAAGTATTTTTTAAGCCAATCTTCCTAATTTGGTATACGAATGCACGAATTCAGTTGATGAATTCAAGCAATCTGGAAACTCAAAGCATACAGCAAATGTTGTTCTATATTGGATCCAAAAGAGTTGATGAAATGGCCTGCACAGAGTCTGGGTCCGAACCCAATTGAAAGTTTATGGGCTATTGTAAAAAAGAAGTTGAGCTCATATCTGGGTCTACCAAAAACGATGGACGAAGTCTGGGAAAGAGTGCAAAGATATTGGCAGAGCATTGACCAAGCAATCGTAGCTGCCGTGGCGTAGTGTTGTCGAGTTGTTGACAACACTATGAAAAGCTTCGCAAATATCAACGTTCGGAGTCGGTCCTGGTCCCTTATGGGCTGTATTGCCACTCAATTATTTTTGACCACGCGATCATTGGAAACTTAGTAGAAAGTATACCAAGACGAATTTAAAGTGTAATAAAAAATAAAGGACTTTGGATACTAGTAGTAAACATAAATACGATTGAAAAAAAAAAATTAAATGTGTAAAAGTGTACGAATATGGATTCTTTAGTTTAAAAATCAATTATATTTTAATGTTTTGTTGCTTAATTAATAGGACTACGTTTAAATAAAGAAATAAACTAAAAATCTGCCCTACTTAAACAACACTGTTTTAAGGCATCTAAATTTCAATAAATATTGAATTACCTCACTAACTACTATCCTATCCTCACATCACTTTATGCAGCTACGAGTAGCTTCAAGTACATCAATTGGCCTAACTTGAATAGAGATCTAAATTCGACTTTATTAAATTTTACTATCATCTTAGATAGAAATCCCACTATCTCAGAGATAAATAGCACTATTGACCTCATGACAAATTGCTTTCAAAATTGTTTATAAGTCCTCTGTAAAATAATACAAAATCAGATTTAACTTTTTACTTTACTTTAGATTACTTCAGAAATGGCAACTGAAAACAATTTTTCACCATAAAGTAGATACTAATAATGATGATTATAAGCAACTTTCGGCTTGTATTACGTAGATAACAAAAATGATCCCTGATAGAATACGGATAGAGTTAAATAAATAATTTTGCACAAAATTGCAAAACATATGACCCTGATAACGTTTCTAATTCAACTATTCGAAAGTCTAAGTCGGTTCCGGTCAAATTTAATAATTGCCTTAACAATAATTACATTCCAATTGTATGGAAAAATGCTAAATTGACTAGTATCAACTTCACACTATTCCACTTCTCTTAAACTTTGGAAACATTATTTTTAAAATAATTCAATGTCATGCAGACTTCACTCAATGCTTTTAAACGTGGCCACTCCGCACACCACGCTCTACTCTTCCTTCAAAATATAATTATAAAAGACTTAAGATTTAAATATTGTACAGCCACTTGTCCTCTTGATCTCAGCAAAGCATTCGACCCAGATTGGCACACAGTCCTAATTTATGAACTGTTTCAACTTAACTTCGATCCATATCTGATTAAAACCATAAAAATTTTCTCGCAAATCGAAATTGCATTCTTTGAAAATCAATTCTCACAAACCTTTCCAGTCGTCTCAGGCGTTCCGCAGGGCTCTATTCTTGGCCTTCATTTGGATTCATGAACCGTGTTCATTCCACTTGACAATCCCGTTTGCTGCAGAAGATATCGTGTTGTTTTAATTCGTTTTGCTGCAATCATACTGGTTAATGATGAAAATAAAGCGAATACAAATAGTGTTTTTCGTTCTGTTGTGAAGGTTTTTGTTGTGCCAAATCGGTATATCCACCTGGAAAAAAATGTGTTTGCTTCTGTTTCAGGACACATGTCTTTCATTGGAACTACTTCTGGACTGACAGTGAATCTGTCCCAGATAGTAAGTATCTATAAACATTTTTCTGAAAGTACTATGATGTCCAAGTTTGTCAGCTGCTAAGTTGTCTACTTATGTTGTTTGCAGCTTTCAATTTAAGCTTTCAGTGAAATCTGACTCTAGTGACTTAACCGCAAATGAAGCGTTTAGCTGAACTTTTGCTCTCTATTGACCTATAGTGCTACCTGTGTGGGTATCATCTTCATGTAAAAATAGATAAGTAGTAGATGTGGTCGCATATCCAGGGCAGCTAAATGACGATTTTTGGACCCAACTTATTCTTTTGGAGATTTTGCTTTATCTTTAGTCTTAATTCGGGTGTCCAGATATGCGTTGGAGATGGTCTTACTATCAATTTTAACAAGTAAACATGTTGTGCCTTGATACCCCAATTGCGAACCAAGTGGGAATTGCTTTTTATTACTTTTGTGATATGAAATTATTTACGTTTTTAATTAAATTGTTTTTTCTCTGTTGTATTAAAAGATGCGTATTAGGCTTTCAATTAGTTGTGAACCCGGCGAACAGCCAAGACAGTGTCGAACAAATGGGGAATCAAGGTGAACCAAGCTCAAGTATCACTTACCCCTTAATATTTCAAGACGAAGACGAGAATGTGTCACTGCTTGCACAGCCCTTTTACTCCGAAACGGGGTTAGTGGGGGCTGATATTGGATGGTTCCTTCGAAGCTTTGGTTTTGAAAAAGGTAGAAAAAAACTGAGGCTCATAAAGCTAACTTCAGTCTGCAGTTTTCTTTACTTATCCGCAATAATCATAAGATTTTAAGGCGTCTCCGAAGCCTTTTTGATCAGAGACAGGACCCTCGAGGCCTTCCAACGCACTCCCCATATAAAAACTTCAATTTAAGCTTAAAAAATTAAAATCCAAACATAACATACATATCAAAACATAAGGGGTGGGTAAGAGAGGTAAGGAAAGATGGGTTGAAGAAGAGTAGAGCTGTCATTATTACCTGTTGAGATCTGATGATTACATACAATATCGGAAACAATATGATGTTTGGCAAGAGAATGCATATTCAGTATTGTTATAAGTGTTGTTAATCATGTCATTGTAGACCATATAGAGCGAAGCGGATACATCTGGGTAAACAAAAGTTACGAAAATCGATTTAGTGACTTAAGGATTGCAGAATTCTTTCGACCAACTTTTCATTAAACGAATGGCTTTGTTTACCACCCAACCGTACAGGAGCCTAACAAAGCTACAAACTGGTATATACCTCCTACAATAAAGTAATAAGCCAATACACTGTAAAATGAACTCACCCCAGACTTTATATAGCATTATCAAAACAGGGGGAGTTCAGATGTAATCAATGATATTTGCAGTGACAAGATTTCATTTATGGGGCAAAACTCCTTTTAGAAATCCAGTCTTCAGATATTCGTCATTATATACAAATATATATGTACAATCTGACTAAGCCGAGGGATGGAAAGATCTTCTCCAACGGCCGGTAGGAATAGCCAATAAACACGTTTCAGCTCCTAAAACCCACGGGTGTGGATGGAATCAAATCAATCCTATTTCAAACTCTGCGTAAAAACAATATTTTACCACTGGTCCACATACGAAACCGGTGGAAGCGTGTGAAGTTAGATAAGATTGTTTATAAGGTCACTCAGCCTACTTTCAGGCAATTGGTCAGGCATATTATGGCAGGTAGAGGTAAATAAAGGAATCTCTATGTTAAAATGGGGACTTATATTTACTAAATAATTTTGCTTATCGGTTGTCCAAATGAATTAAAGCCATTGTAGTCCCTATGATTGTCAAACGAAAACTTAACGACTTAAAAGTCTGTCAGTCAAATCAATGTAGTAGAGTAGTTACATATCTAGGAGTTTATAGAGACAAGACATTCATCTGGAAGAAACGTACAGAGATGATACCCAGGAAAGCGATGTATTTTTTAATAATGTGTACGCGCCTGCCGAGTATATCTTGGGGTTTTAGTGTAAGCATCCTGAGACGGATGAATTTTGCTGTTGTGGCAGGGAATAACGAGACACAGAATCAATACAAAAAATAAACAAAAACATTGCAGGAGTCATGAAACACCGCCCTACTGCGGCCACGCGTACGGTGTAATTACTGACGTCAATTTCATGGAAAAACGAATTGTCTTTCTCACTATACATAAAATATATATTCAATAATACAAGGAACCAGAATAGAGGGATTATGGATAAACACGAATTATTTGGGAGATGATAAAGAAATTATCGCAGTGTTATATATATTTTTAAATTTTGCATAATTTTTAATTCTTCCACAAGAATAGGAGGGGTTATTTGTTTTATTTTGTTGTCATAAGCCTACAGAATGGTGGATATTAATTTCAAAAACGAAAATTTACATTTAAACTCCTTGCAGTTTCCCTTTTGACCATACAGCTCCGCTTCTAAATACAAATTGGTCTGATTTTCAAACTTATCGAGAGTACTTGAAGGTCTGTAATGTAATATTGTCCATCAAAAAATTAGTTTTAATATTTTGGGTGGTTTTAATCTCTTACTTGAGAATGATATGTAAAAGTTCATCTAATAGCGTATTCCTTTTGGTAAATTTCCACAAGTTTGCTTCACAAATTGCTAACAGAAGACAACTCTTTCCATTGTAGCCATAGCTTTCGAGAAAAAGAAAAATGTATATTAGTTATGAACAATTTGAATTTTACATACTTTTCTAAGTAGGTCATTTTATATTTAAGAAATGTACATATATCATATATGTATAGTTTTTTTTAAACTAAAAAAAACTTCTACTAAAAATAAGGATTAAACGATTAAAGAGTAAACGATTACATATTACACAACTTGTTTGCATTAATATTTAATACAAGTGCGTGTGTATTGCCTGGCATACAGATTAAAGTTGTTGATTTAACCTATTAGTCTTTAGTTGAGCAGGAATAGAGTTAATCTAATTTTAAAAACTTCCTTAAGATATCACTAATATAACACTCATATAAAATGAAAACGCGTAAAACGAGAAACAAAGTGTATACAAGGCAATCGTTTAATTCACACGAAAACTGCGTAAATCGATTTAGACAAAATGAGGAAAAGACGAAACATATGCTCGCTGTAATCGTATAAAATGCATTAAATTTTGTTTTTCATATTGATTTCCAATCTGCGAGTTTTCTTTTTGTTTGCATTAATGGATCTTATAAAATCGAAGCACTACGAGGAAATATATATTTGCAAAACTGTATTTTTTTCTGTTATTTGAATTAAGTCTGAATGCAAAAAAATTCTTATGAACATGATCATGAGTTCCGAACACAAAGGGCACCCTATGCCACTATATGAAAGCTTCTATCGTTTCGTCAACTTGGATTCAAGTATTTCCCTGTCACAGGTGCACAGCTTCAAACTCACAAATGAAAATATTCACACTGAATTTTGATGCGGCAGTTTTCACCACGCCCTCTAGCCTTTTTGAGATTGTGGGACTCGATTACGTTGCCTTCTACCAGAGTCCCATTTAACCTGTTTTGTTTGAATGTAAGAGTATATTTGAAGTGAACCTGTAACATTCGGTGTATGAGTGAGACACTTGTCAATTACGCAACGGCGGGCATTATATATGAATACAGCATTAAAATGGATTCAAGACTTAATTTTTACGCTTAAAATACCATCATGTATAAGTTATCAAGGGTCACGGCCAATTTTTTAGTAACTGTAATATCATTGAATGTTTTAACTGACATGTACAAAACTGTGCTTTTGTTTAAGAGTTAAGTTAGTGAATTTTAATTCAATATTTTTATAAAGTTTCACCTAAGCTGTAATTTGGATGATGACCAAAATAATGAGTTATGCGTTCGTTAAAAAATCTATAAGTTTTTATCTTCAGTATATATATATTAACAAAGACTTACAATTTGCAATACGTTAACAATTCTAGTTCTTTTATATGCTACTTAAGTCAGATTTCAAATCTAAGTTTGGATAGAAGTTTTATTTTGAACTTCTATAAATAAGCCCAAAATTTAATTCTGATTTTATTTGGGAATATTTGGCATCATACTACAAGCAATTTTGTACGTTTACTATCAGAATTACTAGTTATATAAAAACGCAAAACAAAACAACCTTATACAAAATTTTAAGTTTTTAATTATTTATATTTATAGTTAAAATTTCAAAGAATTCAAGTTCAAACGTTTTGAACAATAAAAAAATAAGAATGCTATTTTTGATTCTATGTAAATACTTTATAATTGAAAAATACGTACCTGGCAATTGCTGTTTCTATCGCAGAATAGACGGACCATCTTGTCGTCTTTTGTAACGTGCGTGTTTGGTATTCTGGGATGAAAGGATTTTCTCTGAAAGTTGTAGCATTCCATGGAAGGAAGAACATTGATTTAAGTACATATCCCACTGTTAACGATTCATATTCAAGATCAACCGGTATACCAATTCCAGCTATGAACTACATCACAAATCAATGTTTGAAAAATAGATATGTATGTACATGTACGATATTAATTAAGAAATCTGAGGCTATAAGCAATAACAACTTAACTCAGCTTTTGCTAATTTTCGGAAGAGCGGCTATAATATTTTTACAAAACACATGAACATAGTGAAATTATCATCGGTCTTTGTTCTAGTTCATAAACCGTAAGAAGTAAAAATAACGACTTATGTCAATTTCAATTTTGACATAAGTCGACTAAGGTTGTTATTACTTGTTGCCGCCGAAATACGCATCACACTTAAAGAATGTCAAACCTGATATCTAGTTGGAGCTTGGCGCGGAAATAGCAAATATCGCTTATTTAATTCATGCCCTTCATTGGTTTGCCACATTACCAATAATAGAAAGAATGAATGTACTATCAACATGACTGAGAAATTCTAACTAATCTTGAACAATCTTCAAAGGAGTATGAAACGCGAAATGCTGGTAACTAAAGAATGTGATAATTATCTTTCTTTCAACATATATGGCATGCTTCTGCAGTACATTGCATTGTATGATCTTTGAGTGGTTGACCAAAGAATGAATATAACACGTGGTTGATAATTCTCATAAATTCAACACTGGATTGGCATAAACCTATCTGTTATTTCTCCAGTGCATCGTATTACTCCTTTTTGCAGATCGTGTTTGCTCATTCTTTTAACAGGTTTTTATTCTTATTTCTTGCATTCATCCATATATTCTTTGTTGCTGTTTATATCTGCATGAAATAGGTCTTATTGAATATAATTAATTGTAATGTTAAATAAATTTAATATTTTAAATCTAGATATTCAAATATTGTGCTACTGCATTTTTGGCGTAATATATTTGAAATATTTAGAAGTAAGAAGTAATGACTACAAATATGTAACTTTCATTCAGTGTGTGTATTTAAACAAATTCAGTTAACCGTCAAGTGTAATGTAAGAAATTGAATGACTTGTATTGCAATGTTATTGAAATATCCAATACTCCAAAACTTTGAAAACCTAAAATAATCCATGAAACAAGTTAGAAGTTTATTCGATTCAGTTTGCCTGAATTAAAATGTGACAGTGTTTGAAGGGCAGCAACCACGGCGGGCCATATATATTTAAATGGGCTACTGTATACCTAAATTTTTTTCTTGCGTGTGGTATATAATCCGATGCCCATTTGTTGGAGTGGCAGTTTTTTCGATTAACGCCCCCTCTCGGGATTTTTTTCTTGTTTTAGCCCGGTACCGCTGTGTATATTGCTTCACGGCCTGTTGTTCTGCGTTTCTAATTCGTATTGTTGCATCGTTAACTGCACCTCTGTTATCTTCATATTATCAGTCGTTCATTAATATAATTGAGCTTAACGTGTTTCCGATTAATAAAATTTTCGTCTTTCGTTATCGTTATATATTGAAGATTTCTAAATTAAAGACTAAACATCGACTTTCTCTCTACCGCACTCTGCATATCTCTCTCTCTAAAATGTTTTAAATGTTATGTCGATACATTCAGTATTTTTTTTTTAACATTTGCATGAAATAATCTTCAAATTTTAAATTATATATGGACCGTACTATCGATTCAAATAATGATTTCATGCATTTTTCTGAATTTTATGTGTTTTTGTTTTGAAAAACTTTCCTATAGCTTTTAGTTAAAAACGTCGCGAATGAACATGCCTGAAACTTAAGGTTTACAGGCAAATTGTTTTACATCTTTCATCATAGCTAGGAAGTTCTTCATATGAATATAATTTTCGGTGAGAACATCTCGTGAAATTTCTTTGAACTTTTTCAAGTCTGAATTCTTAATTATCATAGGGCGCATTGCAAATAACAGATCACAAGTGAGATCTAACTAACGAGCAATAGATAAAGCCTCCCCAAAAATCCTTTTGAGAAATCTCAATATTACCTTAGACTTCGCAATCGTGTAATCAGAATGTAATGAAAAATCCAACTAAGATTCAAAAATACACCGAGATCTTTAATTTCCTTTAGGCGATTAAGAAAAAAGCTTCCCGAATTTCGCAGTTCGGAGTCGTCAAAAAATGCAGGTTTCTTCTACGCGTGAGATTACAGTACCATGCACAAAACGAGTAGTTGATGCAGAAGCTAGGCCCCGGTCCCTTTTGGGCTGTACTACCACTCAATTATTATTATTATCTAATAGCCTACAGTCTCGGCAATTGTAACAGCTTTAATTTGAAGTTATTATATTCGTATATATATTTTATTATAAATATGTTCATTATATTATTTGTTTAGTTATCATCATATTATTCTTTTAATGGCGTTATACGTTACACGTTACGTTACCCATATGCTTTTCCAGCTCCCACAACCTCTCAACATCTGCCTCCATTTGCGCACTCAAAGTTTTTTCAGGTCCTTCTCCACTTATGTGCGTCATTTCAACGTAGGCCGTCTCTGTTCCTTTGTCAAAATAGCTCGGATTCAAAAATTTTTGGGGCCGGGGTCAAAAAAGACTCGCCGTGGTGTCCCTACGCTCTTCACTTCAGTGAGTTTACTCCAGACTGTGAGTTACTACCAACAGAACCATGCGAGTTCTTCTTTCTACACAATCTGTCGAATTTGGTTGAAATGCCAAACCTAGGCGTGGTAAAATGAGCTAAGTGGTGAACAACAGACAGTATTTACATTTAGTATGTACATGCTGCCATTAAGAAAATACAATATCGAAGGAATTCGTCCAAACTTCACTGCAAACAGGTATAACTTCGAGACAAACTCTTTGCGCTTCAGAGTTGATTGACCAAGCTTACACTACATTATGATCATCCCTATCCTGTTCTATGACGCGGATGCAGGGGCAATCTCGAAAACAGATGAGAAAGTCGATGCCAGGGAAAAGTTCTGCGTTCGATCTTTGGTCTGGTTTGCGTTAATGGCATCTGGCGGTACTGCAGGTACTGGCAGTACTGGCGCTTAGTCCAGCGGATTAAATGTTCGAAGAGTCATTTAATCCGAATCATTGGGATAAGGGACCAGAGAATGACGTCTCTTAAGATAACACACATAAGTGTAGAAGGACCTTAACCCCCTTTAGTTGCAAAATTAAAGGCTGTTGGGGAAAGATCGAGCCAGCTGGAGGAGCTTGTTGGCTGAGACCCAGGTCTACTCTGGACTGAAGTGCTAAACGATGAAGAAAAAGAAGAAGAAAGGGATAATTTAACGAAACCTGTGGTGTGTGCATGTATCTTACACCCCCGTCATTCCAGCGTAAATTACTTGAAAAAAGTACAAACTTAAAATTATTGCAAAATTGCTTGATTTTATGAAAATTTAAAAAAAACGTTACGAATATTTAACAAAATTAATTTATTAAATGAAGATTGTAAGTAAATCGTCACTAACGTCCAAAACATTGGTAAAAATGTCTACCACAGATTTTTGGCAATCCTTGAAAAGAACGTCACAAGGGGCTCCAGACTTACCAAGGACTTCCGCTTGAAAATATTCATTGTCTGAATGGGTTGAAATTTGATCTGTTGATGTCGATGGTCTAAGATGAGATACATTACATACGGAATTAAAAGAAATAGTAATATCTATTGACAACTTACGATAGAACAATGTGCAGTAGTTCAGCTAAGATTCCATTTTGATAGTGAAACGGTGTCTGAGCGGTTTCACATATACTTTTTAAAACACAAGATCTTCCCACTAGACCTTTTCTAACCACAAACGGAGAAAAAAAACCAAATGTGTATGTTAATATGCAGACATGTACGCCAATTTTACCTATCAACTGCTACAGCAACTGCACTATAAACTGCCCATCGATATTGTGAAAGAATTTTCTTTTCCTTTTCTCGATTCTCTAATAATTCATCGAAATTTGTTTGAATATGGCTGTAGTCATCCATTTCAGCATTTGAGTTGCTTTCGGGATCATCTTCATCTAGTTCCGTTTTAACAAGCTCTGCTTGAACCTCATATTGCTCTGCAGTGCTCTTTTCATCCGGTATACTCCGTCCTTTTATATTTAAAGTTGCAGGAACATATAATTGTGTTGCATTGGATGGTAGAAAGTATTCGTATTTGAAAACCCAGCCGTTTGTTAAAGATTCATAAGTTAGATCTCCTTCCGGGATACCAATGCCAAAAATAAGCTACACACATGCGTTCAATTTTATTATTTATTAAGTTTAATATAGAGCCATCTACCTGAACACGAGTAGGAGCAGTTGGTGGAAACACTATTATAGGGGGGACGAATCGTTTACTTCGATCTAAGATATTTAAGTCTTGCCCGTACACAATATGACTAACACAAATGAAAAAAACACAAACTTTGCAGGATGCCATGTTAGTTATTGTTACAAATTCCAAATTAAGGGTTTAACAAAACTCAAGGAGATAAGCAAAACAAAATGTAATCTTTTGAGGAAGGGAGCAAACTAAACTGCATTCAATACAGCCGTCTGGGAACTGTAATGTGGTTTTTGTTCATCATGATTGCTTAATTAACACCGCGACTGGTTTTGACCGACGTCGTGTGATATGCTTTGGTGTATTGTAAAATAAGATTTGTAATATTGTAGTATGTGTTATATTTATACCTTAGAACAGCAACGCACCTGAGAGGTTATTATCATTTGACCCGGTTATAGAACGCTGTAATTTTGGGTTAAATTGATGAAAGAATATGATCTTGTCTAGTTAACATATTAATTTGGTAATCTGTGATTCGTTCAAAAATTCGAGTTTGCTCATGTTGATTTATTTACATATTTAATTATGTCGCTAAAAGGCAATTGGTAACAAAAATCTCGGTTTTATTGTATTTGTCAGAATGTAACTTAACAAATGTAGGTCATTTTCTCAACATATCGTTATGGAACATTGCAAGTTGTAAGGCACTATACTCGAACAGTTCGAAATAAATATAAAATATCAGAAAGCACTGTCTTAACACATTTTCTTTATCAAAATGTTATCAAGGCATATGAAGGCATAATGGCATAGTTAGTAGTCATGTTTATTCTTTATAAACCTGAACAATTGTACTAATTGAAGACAATCGTGAATAGCATATACATACCTATTCTCTGATCTACATACCTGCGAATCTACATACATAAGAGTACACTCATGTTTGCATATGAACGTTAAGAATTGCTTTTCCTTCTATTCCCAGAAGAATGTTGCACTTAACCACTAAATAGAACAAGCTCTTTGAATTAGTTTTCATGTAACTTCTGAAAAGAATGGATTATTTTCTCCGGATTACCAGTTTAAAATATTTATTTTCCGTATTTTTGCTAGTAATAATATTTACGTTTATAAATGGTAAACGACAAATGCGATCACTTGCATTTACTCGCGGAAGTACCTTTGGTGTAAGCATCTTAGCGTAAAGGTTTTATATAGTTCTTAATAACAAACCTCTCTAAGTATTTAGCTGCTGTTGCTGTGCCAGTTGACTTACCGAAAACAAACCTTTACGTTGCATTCAATCTAGAAACAAACTATGGATTGCCTCCAAATGATACACATTATGCTCTAATTGATAAGGTATTGCTTGCGTATAAAGATAAAATATATTTTTACTAAAAACAAAATCTTTGAAAAGTGGAATTTATCCGGCATGTTTAGCGACATAAATAATGATGTGACACCTATTGATGGCAGACGAAATCAGCGATCGTTATATACGAGGACAAATTTTTATCGTAGCCTTATTAACTACTTTGAACATTTCGGTTTCAATGGAACGGCATGTCTGTTACGTACCATCTGTGAGGTGTCTGATTCAAACATCTATGCTTCAAATGGAGTTTTAGGAAGTGTTTTTCACGTCTTATTTCTGTTCGTATAAGATAAAAAAAAATGCTTTTATACATATGTCCATGAAGATCGTTTTTATTTTAGGCCTACGTATTCCAAGGATGAACATCTTAAGTCACCAATCTACGAGGCAGAGAAACGTGGATATTTAAATATGTGCGAGCCCTATGAAAAAGCATGTCCGGGCGGACTGTTGAACAAAATTTCTGTAGTATTTTAATTATATGGAATTATATTGAGACTTAATAAATGTATAATTTATAAATTAAAAACAAAACTAGGTTGTTTAAATTTTAAAGTTCATACATGTAAATAAACTTCACACCAAATATAGTTGTATAGTTTATTTATTGTTCATTGTACGAACTTTCCTAGTGTTCGTTTTTTATTTTATGTATCTCAGCGTCAACTTAGATTAAAGAAATGTAACATCAGCTTCCCCTAAGAAATAGTCCTACTTCTAGGGAGAACACTTTTCTACGAGAACAAATTTTCGTAAACTTTCACTTTCATATCTAATAGGACCAAAGTTGATATTGTTCAACTATGATTACTATCGCCCGACAAATAATCTTGTTTCCTGATATAAGTGAAAATTTACTGTAGTTTAAGTTCAACTCAATATGTAGAGCAAAACAAGCATTTAAAACACTTTTTTCAAAGAATTGTTTGTTTTAATAATTATCACATATGATATAAATGAGTTAATTAAAGAATGTGCTAATTTTTTTAACTCCATGTCGCATGAGTCTTCCACTTTCTTCTTTTCGTCTTGACCACATCATGCTGCATTTACATTCAAAATATAGAGGAGAGATAATCTATACGGGTACCTTCTATAAACAACTTTATTTGAGTTGCGCGAAATGTTGTCAAACTTTTGTATAGCGTTTAGTTTTTATTTGAGTATATCTCTTGTGGAAAGTGCGGTTTTTTTTCCATCCAACAGTGCTTATGGTGTAAGTAATTGTGTTCAGTAATTTTGAATAGTTTTGGCACGACCTTCTTTTAAGATATTTGCAGCGATCGCAGTGCCAATAGATCTAGGACCTCAGCGGAATGTTTTTGTTTCTTATAATTTTGAGGCAAATTATAATTTGCCAATAAACTGGCAATTACCATCTGTAAGTCTACCGCATTACTCTTTGTCGAAATTTATAACGCCTGTATGAAAGTGCAACAAACATTGCAAAATATTTTGTAGTTGGGAAATTTAGGAAAAATATACCTTTATCTTAAGTGATAAGATATATTATCTTTAAATTGTTCCGACACTTAGGAAAAGCGGTTACCCTTCGTATATTTTTTTTTTTTTTTGTTGTCCGGTGTCACATCAATTCTGTAAATTGTAGACATACATTCATATCACGTACATACAGTTCACGTACACTATTTTGCCAAACAAATAAAAAAATGCTTAATAGTTGCTGACTGGTGGAGTTGAAAAAACTGTGTTTTGTATTGTTAACGCGCGCGATTGGCTTAAATTTGTGGAGCACAATTTTCAATATACGAAGAGTGACTGCTTTCTTCTACCACTTTGAATATTTTTTTATAAATTGATATATTGAATTGATCATGAAATATATATCATTATACAACATAATGATATTTCTATGGTTAAAAAAAAGATGTTACGATTTTCCCTAATTTTTTAGGCATTGAAATTGAAACATAATTAATATGAAAATGAAAATGAGTTTATCAAAAGAAAGAAATAGTTTTCAAATTAATTTCTTTGTTTTTCAATTGCAATGCCTAATTAATTGCGGTAAATGAATATAAAGAAATAATGAAATTAAAATGCGTGCACATATTCTCTTTCAGTATGTAGACGGCGTTGGTGACGATAACCGCCGTTTGAAGAACAGTGAAAGCCCAGCTTGGGAGCACGAAATTAATTCTCTAAGTAATGCCACGAACTTAGAGTTGAATACATCTAGAAATACTTCATTTGTAGAAGGCTCAGGAAAAAAGAAAAAGAAGAATAAAAATGCCAAGAAACGTAAGGAACGGTCACTACTGTCGAGGCAAATATTTTACGAGATCCTAAAACAACGACTGAATATGTATGTATTTACAAAAACTGATACTTGTTATATTTACAAGTAAAACTTTTTTAATTTAGGTATGGATATGAGGGAGAAAGCTGCTTACTAAGAACAATTTGTGAAACAAATGAATCTGGAATTGGAGAAATCAATGGCTTCCTGGGCTCGATTTTTCATATCATCTTTGCGTAAGATATATTTTTTATTTAAATAATATTTTGAACGACAAAAGTAAGCAAAATATCCGAATGGATAAGAACTTACTAATTTGTTTATGAACATACAATTATAAATGCCTTTATGTTTGATTGATTTATTTATATTGCGGTCGCTTTCGCGCAGTCGGTAAGGGCGTTGACCCGAAGGTTCCAGATTCGATTTGTTGACGGTTCATCATAATGACAACACTCAATGAATATAAATTGTCGATGAAAAGCTTCTGAAATCTTGCCGTTGCCAAAACTTGTAATCGGCCAAATACACATACACAAATCGAGATGTTTATTACGGTTATGTTAAGATACAGGATTGTATACTGAAATTTAGATGATTTTTTTTTCAAGTATTTGCTGTGGCTTTGCTGCTTCTTCTCTCTGGGGAACGTTTCGTGTATGTATGTATGTCGCTCGCACTTGCACTACCGTAGGAAATAACTTAAGCTCCATCTTGGCTATGAAAACCAATTTCTTCTTAATAGACTCGTGTGAATAGAAGTTTTTACCGATCCTACGGAATTTAAAAAACATGAAGAATGAGATTTGTGCAACCAATAATTTGATAATGACACAAGCAATCGTCTACTTGGCCTCATACTTGGGTTCTGAGATTTGATGGACTTATTTGGTTTCATCAAATACAGACTATTTCAAAAATCATATGAAGTAGAAATATCGTCGAACTCGCAACTTCATAAGCTTTAGCAATCTCTGGCTTACTTAGGCCCCACATATGTTTGTGAGGAATCATTTTCGATTTTCTTGTCTCTTGTTGTCCCGAAAACCCTGGTCATTTGTGGCTGTAGCGGCATCCAATTTGTGTGGAAAGAACTTATGATGGTAATGCGTTGCGGATTTGATACGTTGCGTCAGGCATTCATTCATCTTTTATTTTTTTTAGTTGGTATCTGTCGAATTACTAGTTTCTCGAAATACTTTATTTCTCACATTTCATTGTTTAAAGTAGGTATTAAACTGTGTGTATCGCCGCAGTACGCATAACAAGAGTTTATATTAAAGAAGTCAGGCCTTTGTCGCAATGCCACCCAATTTAAATAATTTCTACATAAGATTATTTGTCTTTTTAAGAAATTCAATTTTAATTTCTTTCGTTTTTAGAAAGAAATGCTTGGAAAAACAATTATGCAAAACACATTTACTGTTTTGGCTTTGGGCCACATACACTACCTGCCAAAATACTTAGTCCACTTTCAATTTCATCTTAACAATTCAAGTTCAGTAAAATATTATGAATTATTTGCAATTAAAACATTCCAGATTCAAAAAGGCACTTTCTAGAGAAAATTATTTTTCATACAAAAAGTTCCAATCTGTGCAGCTGCATGTTTTTAAATTTGTAATTCTGTAAATTGATTATGGAGATTGATTCTGTTCGATAGGATTCGATATACGATACTCATAATTTGTAAATCTATTACTAATTTTAGCTTCCATCCAGTTAAGAAGTGTTTTTAATGTCGGAATTTAAAAGAAAGTGAAGAGTTACCATTGTTAGAGGGACTTATAGTTGATACTTTACAGATGTTTAAAAAAGAAAAAGCTAAAGCATATATAGATAAACACATACAGTATTCACATAATAATACGAGAGCTGTCTGATAAATAACCGACCTCAACGTGAAGCTAGCGGCACAAGTGAAAAAAAAGTTTCTATTTCAAATTGTGCATATTATAATAGCTACTCGCCAAAATTTCAGAAATTTATCTTGCACCATTATCTGTTGACAGTCGTTTTTGTGAGTGTATTTCGGTGATTCCCCCAAAATGGAAAAAATTGAAAATCGAGCTGTAATTAAATTTTTATTTTTGAAAGGCAATACGCCTTCACAAATCAAAGATGAGTTGGACTCTGTGTATGGTGACTCTGCACCATCGTTTACCACCGTAAAATTTTGGGCAGCTGAATTTAAACGTGGTCGCAGAAGCTTGGAAGATGATGAACGTCCTGGGCGTCCACAAACTGTAACCACTAGCGATAACATCGCTAAAGTTCATCAATTAGTACTAGACGACCGCCGGATTAAAGTTAGAGAAATAGCTGAGATTATGAAGATGTCAAAAGAACGTGTTTGCCATATATTAAACCAAGATTTGGGCATGAGAAAGCTGTCCGCGCGTTGGGTGCCGCGTTTGCTTACGCTAGACCACAAACGTGTGCGCATGAACATTTCCAGCGCTCTGTTGGCTCAGTTTAGAGGCAATAAGACCGAGTTTTGGCGCCGATTGATAACTGTAGACGAAAAAAAAAAAATTGAAAAAGTCGCGTGCATCATGGTTAGGTCGGTTATTTATCAGACAGCCCTCGTAATAATATTTCTAGCTTGGACTTAATCTTTTGGAATACAGTATTCATATAATATAATATTCATAATCATGAATCATATAATATTCATAATCATGAGAACATTTTTTTCTTTTTTCTTTCTAGGCCAAGTTCATCCAAAGACGAAGATATCGCCTCAAGTTACTACAAAGCTGAGTATGACGGTCAACAATCAAACTGTGCAAGCTATAGAGAAAACTGCAAGAACAATATTTTGGATCTAATTTCGACATCAGTACACGAGATTATCGCTAAGAAAATAAAACTATAAATTAGATTGCTGTATATTGTTTTTTGTGTCGTGTATTGGTGTAAATATTTTCCTTTAGTTATCATTAATCACCATTGAGAATGTATCCATAAATGAATGCTTACACTCGAAAAATTTATGCGAGCAGGTATATCCCAAGCGACCTAACATTTCAGCATGAAGGTAATCATTATTAGAATAGTGATGAATGGCATCAACTGAAGAGGATGGACTGAAAGGAACAATTCGTATTTTATACTTTGTGTAATGTGTATGGCAAGAAATTTACTCACGTCATCACTATATGAGCTAGCTCAGCGAGTATACCTCCTGTATGATGAAATGGTACACTTGCTATTTCGCATATGGATTTAAGTACACACGCTTTACCACTGATGCCCAATCTATGAAAAGCAACAATAAATATAATCATATACAACGGAATGTGAAAGGTAAAATAAAACAGTGTAATTTAAGCATGATGATGATATACATACATACGTACACATATACATATATTTACAATTCGAAATGTTACTACTAATTACATAGTTTTCGTCATTTGGAATTATAGCTGCGTTTTTTTAACACCTACCATACTTACTTATCTGCAACTTGTTCAATTGCTTTATAAATTGTCCAGCGATATGTAGATAGATCATTCTTAGTTTTTCTCAATTTTACTTTGTCATTAGTTGGTTGCGATTTAGGATGATGAATGTTGTTTTCTTCTGCCGTATCAATGCTTCTTCGTCTGTGTATTGTTTGAGGCTTAAAATAATTCTTATGTAATTCCGTTGCATTTGTGGGAAGAAAGTATTCGGCTTTGAAAACATATCCGGATGTGATTGATTCGTAACTTAAATCCTCAACAGGTATTCCGATCCCACATATAAACTATGTTGTTCAATTAAAGGTTTATAAAGAAAGTAGACATAGTATATAATACTCAAGTTGGCTGTATTTATTGTTTACTACCTGTAAACGTGTAGGCGTCGTTGGAGGAAATATTAAGCCCCTTTTATGTCTAAACCTATTTAACGAACTGTCATCCACGCAGAAGGACCTGCACAAAATATCGAAAAACACTAATATCGCCACCTTTTTTAACAACATAGTTAAGTCTCTAAGATACAAATAATACTGCCAGGGAAGAACCACTGTGAAGAGTGCACAAGTGAAATACCTACATGTATATTTGTGTACTTTTTACGTTATCACCCAAGAATTAACAACGAACGCATTTAAATTTGTAAGTACATCTAGACATCTAGATCTTTTGCGGCACATTTTACCGTATGTACCATATGCTAAGTATGTATACGTATATAACACTTCTTTAATATCGTTTTGTACATCTTTTCAAGTATTTAACCTGCTACGTCAAGATTGTAATCATGAATGCATGTACTTACGTTTAATACTTGCATTTATTTAACATTTTTAACATGTTTATACGTAAATCAAAAATACAAACCTAATAGTTTATATTTTTCTAACGGTATCGGCCTTTTTAGATATTGTAAATACAGTTCTCAAAAGCTTCTTGTTTGTGTTTAAATTTATCACCTATTTACAAGCACTAAAATTTAGAAGTTCCAACATTTGTACCTGTTCGACATGATGTGTTGTTAGCGATTCATATTTTTTTTCAGTTATCGCGTCGAATTAGATCGTTCAACGTTTTCGTAAAGTAAAGTCATGACATTTAATAGTGCCCCGTCAATCGTACGGCATTTCGTGTTGTTAGTTGCTTTTGATATAGTGCAGTTCTGCAGTGGGTATATTTATCCTGGAAACTCAGCATATGGCGTAAATATTTTCAAACTACTTTTGATCAAAAAATAAAAGTACAGATGTATATTATAAATATATGCATAGTATTTAAATTAATAATTATTTTATTTTTTAAATTAATTAAGTTTTGAAAAGTGCTATGTGTACTGTTGTGTTATGATATATTCTTAAAATGCTAGTTCTCCTAGGTTACAACGAGAATAATTTTTAATTAATTTAATTTCAGTGTTTTGAAACAAATTCAATTACATATCCATTTGTACATAATTATTATATTACCTTATATCAGCAAAGATGGAGCGTTAATTATTATTATTACAAGTCTATAAGGATTCCGCTTTTACAAATCTTCTTCTTCTTCTAGTGGCGCTACAGTCCAAGGTGGACTTGGGCCTTAACCAACATGCCTCTCCAGCACGATCTTTCGCCAGCTGCCGCCAGTTGCGCACTCCAAGTTGGTTGAGGTCCTTCTTCACTTGTGTGCGCCACCTTACCCTAGGCCGTCCTTTATTGCGATTCAAAATACTTTTCGTGCCGGAGCAGTAGTGTCCATACGCTCTACATGGCCTAGCCATCTTAAGCGTTGTATCCGAAGACGCTTGACTAGGCGCATGTCGCTGTACAGCCCATAGAGTTTGTCGTTGAATTTTACGCTTTTACAAATACATTACATTAAATTTCCCAAATCCCAATGCAAATTTTGACTTAATCCCTATTATTGGAGTGCCTATTTCTAATTACATTTTCAAATAACTTTGACCGCACTGAAATTACGTTACGTATAAGGTTGTCAAATATCTCCCTTCCGCCTTTTTGCTCTTCATTTAATTCTTCATAAAAAATGTTACAGTGATCGGATTTAGTTCAAATATGCGACGTTTAGTTCGATAATCTGTTTCAACAGTTAAAGGCGTGTAAACATGGAATTCAGTAACACCGTAATTTGCGCTATTTTAAAGTTTTCCTTCGTTGAAGGCAAATCCGCTAGAGAAACGTTCCCTGAGATAAATGGTGTTTTGGGGGACGGTACTCTATCACTTCGAACCGCGGAGGAATGGTTTCGACGAGCCGGTCAGCCGGAGTTGAAACATGCCCGATTGCATATGCGGTGGATCGTATCAAGATTTGTGCGTGTGTGTGGGTGTGTGTGTGTGTGTGTGTGTGAGAGAGAGAAAGAGAGAGTTAGTGTGTGTGTTTGATTTCCGATGCATACAAAATTAGATGACACACACATATATACATACATGCGTACACACATACACACACACATACACATATACACATATGCATACATACACACACATACACACACAGGCCCGCGCGCGCGTTCGGGCATGTTTCAACTTGCTCCAAGTTTCCTCCCACTTCTTCGATTAACTTAAGTGACTAAAAGTCATTAACTGCAGTTAAAAGACTTACTGACTAAACCAAAATCTTCTCCAGTACTTTTAACTTTCAAGTGACTAAAAGTACTGCCCCCAGTTAAAAGTACTGCAGTTAAAAGTACTGCAGTTAATTAACTGCTTCTATTGACTGATAAGTTAAAATTTTAGTATTAACTGCTGACTAACGATTTTTTAGTTAAGTACTCTTATAAGTTAAACGACTAAAGAAAATTAGTCTTCTTAGTCAATTAACTGCAGTACTAAAAGTACTTAACTTTTTACAACTCTGCCGGACAACGCCAGACCACACACTTCGTTAATGACTCGTCAGAAGCTACGTTGAACTCAAAAGAGTATTGTGAAAAGTGGCTGTCCGAGTTCTTCGCAAATAAGGAGTGGGGGGTATATTCAGCAACTCGAAAGAGGTGGTGCCGTAAAAAGCGAGGTGTTCCGTCCGGGATTCGGATGAAAATTAAAATGTTCATCAAAGATGTATTACTGTGTGTGCTCTATTAAATTTTACTTTTAGAACCGAACAACCAATAACCGCACATTTTAATATGGACGATTGTTTTTGTCTTAAATTCTCTCAGTGAAATTTTAAATACTTTTTATTGCTTTTGATATAAAGGGTGTCCCAACAAGAACGCAAGATTTAAATTTTAAATAAAACGCAGATATTTAAAAAAATCGTGAATTCTTTATTATATCGTAAAGTAGACAGGATGAGGTTATGTGTGGAATAACACATCGGCCAGATGGCAGCCGCGGCCTTTCTGGCACATACGCGATCTTTAAATGCAATTTTCAATGACCGTTTTGCATAAATGCTGTGGTATTCCATTAATGCAGCGTCCAATTTCCTCTTTTAAGGCTTTAGTCGTCGTCGGCTTATTCGCCTAAACCATCGACTTCGAAAAAAGTCCAATCGTGTTAAATCGCAAGATCTAGGCGGCCAATTCTGGTCTCCAAAACGCGCAATAGCACGATCGGGAAATGACTGATGCAGCAATTAAATTGTTTCTCTGGCTCTATGAAATGTGGCGCCGTCATGTTGAAACCACATCCCCTCCACATTAATTTCTTAAATTCTAGGCACGAAAAAATTGGTTATCATTTCACGATACCGAACACCATTGACTGTTTGCGCTTGACCTGACTCATTTTCATAAGAAAAGGTCCAATGATTCCTCCAGCCCAAAATCCACACCACACAGTGACACGTTGAGGATGCATTTGCTTCTCGTGAATCACTTGAGGATTTTCCTCGCCCCAAATGAGACAATTTTGTGAATTTGGAAACAACAATTTTCTGAGCTCCGTGTCAAATTGAGGTAGATGGATTTTGAGCGACATTATCACGTACTGCTGCGATATTTTCGGTCGATCGACCTGGTCGAAGGGGCGTTGTTATCTTTACATCATTTACAGACTCAGTTTCCGCAAATTTTTCCATTAATCGCCTTACAGTTGACTCTCTTGGAGCATTATTGTAACCCCAAATTGATCGCAATGTTTTGTTCATTTCATATTTGTATTAATCGTTTTAATTTTTTTTTATATTTTGAAGTCTTTTGAGTTTGACTTACAAATCGCTCGGGGAGATCATTATTATTAGTATTATTTACTAAAACAGTTTGTATTCACTTGAAATAATTAAGAAAATTGTTTAGATAACTATGATACAAGCTTAATTAAAATCAGTAACTTTGGGTATATTGCTGATAATAATTACCCACTTTAAAATTTTTTTATTGCAGATTTTCGTGGCTATTGCAGTACCTATAAATCTACCCCATCGAAATGTATTTGTTTCGTACAACTTTGAAGCGAATTACAATTTACCAGGAGATGCGCAAACAATCATACCAGGCCCATACCAAAGGGTTAGTAGAAAAGAATGTTCGCCTAGCAAATGAAATACGATATAATTGAGTAATTGATTATAGTTTGACTCTGATGAGGAAGATGTTAATGAAGCAATTGCAGTAACAGAAGCAATAGCAGAAGAAACAGAAATAGTTCAAGAGGAGCCTGTTGCGAAATCTTTTAAGGATAAAGCTCTCTTAAAGCCTTTAATAACGCGCAAGTCTATATATAACATTATAACGAATAAGTTAAAAACGTAAGTAGTTGAAATTTTTCTTTCAATATATCGCTATAGCGATATAGGTGTCGGTTCAACAGCAGGGGCTCGACGGATGATCAATTCTTGTTTTACATAGTTTTGAATGTCTACATTTGAATTATTTACAATTTAGCGATGTTCTTTGCTAACATCAGATCCGTGTGTCGATGGTGTTCCTTTGTATGGGGTGAGTTTGTATTCGCCAGTTCAGCCTCGATGATAGGTTGTATCATTACTGGAGTAGAAGTGATACGGCTCGCATTCAGTAGATGTCGGGGCGAAAACCTCTTAGTGTAGCATGTTGTGTGCGTTAAGAAATCCTTGTCCAGGAACTGAGCTCCTTAAGTTCATGACGATTGTGTTTGGATGGGTTCCAGTTCACCTAGCTGCTTCTTGAAAAATTGCACCAGGAACTGTTGCAGGGGGATGATGCACGATTTTTCATAGACCTTCTTGTTGTTGTAATGTTTCATCCGGTCCTTGCCAAAAGTGAGACCGGTGCAGATGCGTGGAGTCTTCCTTTCGAAGATCGATAGCTTCTCCATGTTGGTTTTTTAGATACTGTACCATACAGGAAAGCCATACTCTATGATGGGTCGTATGAGCTGCTTGTATAGTAAGAGCTTCGTCTTTTTTCTTTTCTTTTCTTTTTAGTGCATTTAGTGCATATTTGGAAATATCAGTGAATTCATAATCTTAAAACAAGATAAAATGCTTAACCTAGTGATGTATTTACATATTTTATTTCTGACTTACTGGCTCTGAGCGAGCACTCTAAGCTAAACTTAATCTTAATCTATGTCTTTCGAACCAATGTAACGAGTATAGCAAAACTGTATTTATAAAAAATTATTATTAAGAGTATTTAAAAAACCTAATGACAAAACATCACGTCACAAACTCACATTTGAAATAAGCCTCCTGTCAGAAAGACGTTACAATGTGACAAAGAGCGGAGAAAACTTAAACATTATTAACTCTTCTTAATAATAATAATTGAGTGGCTCTACAGCCCACAAGGGCCCAAGGCCTACTTCTACAACAACTACTCGTGTAGTGCGTGCTACTATTCTCTCACGAGTGAAAGGAACCTACAGTTTGCTGACTTCGAACGGCGAGATTTGAGAAGCTTTTCATAGACAATTAGTACTCTTTGAGCGATGTCAGCAAATCGAAAGCGGTGGTGCCGTGAAGAAATGCGAGGTGTCCCGTCCGGGAACCTAAGCCTTCTGTGTGTGGTTCGACGCATTTATAAATGGTTAAAAAACCGAGTGTACAATCGTTTTAAGTTTAATTCGGATTGACTCGGTTAGGTAACTCGAGTTGGCGCATTGAAAAGATATATTTTTGTAAGATAAGCTTTAAACAAAAATTTATTTATTTAAAAGTCAAAAAATACAATCAACAAAAAGGAAAAGGTCTTAAGAAAAACTATTCTAGGTAAAGTCTCAAAACAGACCCGACAGTTAATCACTCTTGTTTCTCTTTTTCATTATAACGCTGACAAGTTCTGCACAGAAATATGTACATATTTGGTACATACTAGTCAATCAGGTTCACCGTTATATATTTCATAGTGTTTTAATTATATACATAGCTGAATTGATAATACTTGTGTTACAAAGTAAACAAATAGTATTTAATTTATATTTATTTTTCAGATCGGGACTTAATGGCGAGAGTTGTATTTTAAAGCTTATTTGTGAAATCAACAGCTGTATGTTGGGTAAAAGCAATGGTGTCATCGGCAGCATACTTCATATTCTACTTTCGTAAGATTAATTACTTAAAATTGGTGTATTTTCTTTATAATGTTTTTTTAGACCAAGCACTTCTATTAAAGAAAAAATCTCCACTAAAGTGTACAAGGCAGAAGAAAATGGATTAAATGGAAATTGCCAACGATACGAAAAGGAATGTAAAGTCTCAATAATCGATATTATATCCACAACTGCGGAAAGTATATTCAAATAGCTAGCAAACATATATGTATATATAAATATAATATATATATATGTATATATAAATTCAGCCTTTCACTCTTTTCAATTTCTTTGCTTTCATAAGTCGGAAATAATACTTTTTTAATAAATGCTTAAAAATTAATACAGACGTTGGGCCTATACTGATTTCACATTTATTAGCGCTTGATAAGAAACAATAACAAGGTTATAAGATAGTATTCTGCTATTAATATTATTTTTGTTTTTGGTCAAAATAAATCGTTTCTCTACAACTGGAATTAAGTTCTCACCAAAATGATTTTTCAATTAATACATTGTCTCACACGCTGTGTGGCTCGCAGGGCCATTTTGTTGAAACCAAAAATCACAGAGACCATATGCTTAAAAGTCGAGACACACATAGTCCGTTAACATAGCAAAGCTACTGAAAACGAAAACGTATTTGTCTCCACTACGTTTTGTATGTAGTATAATTGGTTGAGTATTATCTACTAATTTAAACTGGAACTCATATTTGCAAATGGTACCGGCATAGTGGTTTCAGTAGGTCGGGAATCCACGATCGACAACTGGAACCTTACAGAGTTAACAACAGTCCCCGCTAATTAATGCTGCATCAACACAAATTGCTACGGACCTCAATGGATAGCAGCATGCGGATTCAGGTACACCTAAAACAAATTCGCAAGTTAATCCCACTTTGACCCCACTTAGCAATTCCCAAAGAAGATCCACGTGAATCAGTGTTTATATGTATATGTTTATGTTATATATACATACTGCTTGCTCAGAGATATGGTTTACAAGCGATGTGCCAGCCTTCAACTTGAGAAACGATGCCATGGCAGGACCGGGTGTTTTGCCATCTGGTCGAGCAACTAGCTACAAAATCCTTTTTACTCGGCAACTCTATAGACACGCGTGCAAATATTACACATATGCAAAATAGAGTTTAACGGCCCAGGGAATCGTTGGCTGAATTCGATACCATCGACATTGGCATCGAGAAAATAAAATCCAGCAACGTAAGGCACCAGTTGGTAAAGATAATAAAGATGCATTAAAATCAATTACCTATTGCATAAGAGAATCAGTGGTAAGCAATTTTTCCAGCTCTAATCAAACCAGTGCTACAGTCGAACTCCAGGGATCGTCGTTTTAGCAAGAATTTCTTGTGCCTTTTCTTGTGACTTTTTACCCCATAATCGCTTTTTGCTTGATTTTACTACTGACGGAGTATACAATTTAATGGTCGATAGTCGATCATTACCACTTTAAGTACCGAGGGGACAAACACCAGACCTTACTCTACAAGACTCTTCCGTGCAGCTCAGAGTCTCTGTTAGAAGATGCCTTGCCAAAAAACAAGTCAAATAAGGGATTTATTATCGAAGCCTGCGATAAATCGGCACTACCGTCTGCAGTACACTTGTCCAGAATTCTGGTGGATTATTCCACAAATGTTGTTAAGGTGTGTTTTTTCAACTGACCTATTACTATCTTCAGTAACACCTTCATTGGAGGAGATCTTGAAGTTGAAGTCGTTGACGTAGCAGCGCATTGCAGTGACCGGTATTAAGCGAAAAACAACGATCATCTTTTCCAAAGGGTCAAAGGACTCACTAAACGCATGTTAAATTGATGCTGGTTCAGCTCAGCCAATTCAGTGCCCGGTCATGCCATTTTGCCTGTGTGATGCGCCAGCCACGTTCAAACGGCTATGTTCTCTCACAAGTAGAAGGGACCTATAGTTTTTTGCCGATACCGAACGGCGAGATTTGTTGAACTTCTCCTAGAAAATTGGTACTCTTTGAGTGTTGTAAGCAACTCGAAGGAGGTGGTGCCGTGAAAAATTCGAGGTGTTCAGTCGGTGAATCGAACCTGGACCTCCGGCGTGTGAGTCGACGCACTTAAACACTACGCCTGTCAACCACATCCAAGAGCGAACTCGAAACTTAAAGTTAATTGTTTACCATAGCGTCAAGCGTTAAACATTTTAATCACTATCTCATCTGCCGACGATTCACATATTGAATAGATCAAATTCTAAATAAATTTCAAGCAACCCGAGAGACAGATCACTCGATGATTAAACACGCTACTGCAGACACCTTTTCCAGAAGACAGTGCGGAGATTGTCATTACTGTAAAACAGCAGAAGCAAGAAAGGCCAACACTGCGATCAGTGGAGGATTGGCTAAACACATCACTGCTGGAAAAATTCTCGGTTTTATTGTTTATTAGTTGTGAAATTTTGGGTGCGAAAGCAAGAAAAACCTTTAAGAAGGAAGCAGTTACGCTTCCCGACCAAAAAACTGAACTAATAGCAGCAAAGCTTCCACAAGTGTTTACCTGATTCAAGATGTCTCATATCTTACATTCGGACCAAGGACGTAACTTCAAATCGACGGAATCTCAACAAACAGTACATACCAGGGCGTCGAGAAAACCCGAACCACACCTTTGCACCCAGAATTCGATTGGTTGGTCGAGCAGTATAATCGGATTATTGGACTACTTGGCGAAATATGTCGAAAAAAAAGTATCCAATTGATATGAACTTATCCCTCTACATACCGTTTTTCCGTCCACTAGACCAGTATGTAACCGCGAGCGATGCTCATGCATAGATAGAAGTAACGTTAACCAGCTGATGTAATGTTTAGTGGCCAACCGAATAGTAAAGTGTTTGTATTGGAACCATATTCGCCGGGCATATAAAGAAACACGTTTTAACTTGAAGCTGGCATCCAAAGTGATACAGAGTAGGTACTTATGACTTGTGAGCTAACCAAGTTTAAAACCGGGCTTATAGTAAATGGTAACGAGGTAAGAAAGGTAATCATTTTTTGCACTTCTTTCCTTAACTTCCTCGGAACTATCATAAACATACAAAATTATTGCTAGTCGTAAAGCTACAAGTAAAAATATCATCGAAGTTATTTTCCCGTCATATCAACTGTAATTCAGGTGTCGCCAGGTGGGAAAAATAATATTTTTCGTTAAGTATTAGTTCTCCTTTGGGTCATGGGCTTGTACACACAGTACTCAATCAGCAAGGTTTTAACACAATCCCAATTTCTGCACCAGTCAATTTGATATTTAGACCCCTCGTAGCGCCTTGTATTCCACCACATAAAACCGACGAGTTACGAAACATGCACAAGCATCGGAACTTTACCAATCGAGTTTCTCATACAATAGAAGAGGGTTAACGAAGAATGCAGGCAGACGCGGTATGCGAAAAGAAACGAAATTCATCTGCTTCTCAGACGAAAAAGGATAGAGCCTGAGAAGTGCGTAAGATAAGGGGGTTGTGGCTAGCGTCTCCACCAAGGTGCTATTTCTCGCAGATTTTACTAAGGAATATAACAAAGGTCATGTCCTCTGAGAAGTTATTATTGGGATGGTGAGCAAAGATGATATTCGAACTTGTAAAACTTGAAATAAGACAATAACGTGATACATATTTTGGAACTTGTATTGTAGTCGCATATGCGTAATTTCACATAAAGCGAAAGTATGCCAAGGTTTAGATTCTCCAGAGAATTAATGTCCCCTCTAATCCTTGCTCGTCTTTATCCACACCACACGCGGCCTTAAGATCTACGAAAAGTTGGTGGGTGTAGATCTGCATTTCTTGTGTTTTTTTTATTGGACTTGCCTAGCTGATAGAAATCAATCCACACTGATAGAAACCCATTAAAATATTATTCATACGGCAGAGAGGATACTAATCTCTTGATATCCGAGATCTCACCTTGCCTACAACCAGGAAATGATCTAAATCGCTTTTGGCACCTAGGAAGATGAAGACATCGAGAATTCTAAAGGAGAGAATTGAACAATAAATCACCAAGATAATTGCTAAGGTGTGAGAATCGCGTGTGAACTATAATGAGGTTGCGCTCCGAGGCGAAGCCTCCAGCCTGAAACCATTTCCGGGTGTACTATCGATGACATGCCATGATTTTTTCTTTACCAAGTTGTGTTGTCTCCTAGAGCGATTTTTGAATATCTTGTAAATCGTGGAAGTTATCCTTGCCTCTACCGGGGAGAAGACACAAATAAGACTGATGTTCCAGTGATTTGTGATTTGTTTTGGAATTGGCAGCACTTTTGTAGTTTTCCTGAATTTTGGGAAAATGGATGTTAATATACACCAAATAATTAATTGTGCAAGATGTTGCACATCAGTAACAACAGAAAAACTATTAAATCTTGCTAATGAGTGGTCATGAGCCACGGCGACCATGAAAACTTAAATAAGCATAGTTACGTGGAGCTATGTACAGAGCCCAGGTCTTTGCTTCCACTTGCTATATAATCTATTTGTTTGCTTAATTGAATTATTAACTACAGACGCCAAGGACATGCACTGTTTTGTATTTTTTCCGTTTTGCTTGGTACACATAACTCTTTCATTGGGATCGACTATTAAACGATAATATTCCCAAAGAACTAATAATGTTGCGAATTGAAGCTCGTTTGTATCAATGGATACACAACAAGACACGTTGTGAATTAGAGACCATAAGCAAATCAAGAACAATCCGCAAAACGAGTGCGATATGTAGTATTTCATACCTACTAAAACCAAATCTTAAATTTGAGAGCCAGACTCACTGGGCATTCATTTCTTAAAGATTCATATTAATCACCATAGATGATGATTTTTAATTTTTTTTTTAATTTTTCTAATTTCTTCGCATAAAAAATAGTTTTTATTTTCATTTTGTTAGGCACAGTGTCTGTGCAATTCAATGCCCAGATTTTTATTTTAAATTTCATTTAAACTATAAGCTATTCCGAAGTATGTCAGAAGTGTCCATGGACAGCTAATATATCGGCATTGTGAGATTGTAAGGTGGAGACCCTGTTTTGCTTAAATGCACTGAAACGCTCAGCGACCATCATGGGTTTGTTCTGCAGTAAAATCGTAAAATCGCTGACTCCAGGTAATTTTCCCATACATAGATCCTTGAAAGGTATTCGTTTTGCAGCTCTGTGACCGAGTCGCTGCATAATTTGGCTAAACTGTCTTCGAAGATTTTCGCGGTTAGAGGTAGTGGATAATATTTGTTCATATGTGGTGTGTGTTGATAGTTGTTGAGCTTGATGAGCTGGGTATGGTGCATAGGCTCGGCGCAGACATGTTGTTTAGAGAACACTCTGCAGATACTTAAAGTTTAATAGTAACCCGAAAAACGTGGATTAGAGCTATCACCTGAATATACTTATATTCAAAAATGATTGTATATGCAACAAAGTTAGCATATACTTAAGAAAACAATAATCACAAACGACTGATTTTTGCACTTTACGCGATCTTCAGCTTATTAATAAGGTTTTTCACACTCTAATTTTGCCTTTATAGATTTATTTTACGTCGAGTGGAAGTTATACCTTACGCACAACAACTGATAGGACGGGCTCATTATTCAAAAGGGAATTGTTCGAATTGCTATCCACGAGGCAACACGAAATAATTTCTGCACAGAAGGATATTGTTGGAAATTTCACAGCCTAAAATCAACGACGGTGGAGGGTCTTCCCTTTCCTGTTGCAAGTGGGTTTCTTTTCGCCTTATGAATTGTGCGTTCTAAAATATGATCTCGTATACCAAAAAACATATTTAGAGTTTGTATTGTTTCATTTATCACCTCAGAAAACATAATTTACTTTTTACTTAATCACATGCCTTGCCTTTCACTGCCTGTCACACTAAAATCACCAATCGTCGGAGTCACCCTTAAAAGGACGCAATTAATTTTGTGTTGCACACCATGCAGGCATTAGTGAAGAAATGCGATCTTCACATTGCGTCGATTGATCTGTACACATATTACCCTTTTGAAATGTTGAGAGGTTTTCATTTTGAAGGAGAATTTAAAATTTTCAAATTAATGAAACTGGTACAGTATTCACCCCGATGAATTCGGTATTACGAATACCGTGAAAGTAGTTGTTTTTCGTCATCTGTCAGTTAAGATCATGTGGACATACATACATATGCATGTCGTGCCCCGGTATGTACATATGTTGTGCCCCGATATTCTAACAGTCGACTTAGTCTACATGTATACAATAAGAACGTATGTATGCTTTTTTTAGATTTTTTGTGATATTATCCTGTAAATATGCAAACGCTGTTAAATTTGGGCTAAACCATCTATTAAGCCTGCACATCTTTAATTAATTAATAGTTAGAAATCATCATACAGTTAAGTTTCAACATAGGAGGAAGGAACGCATTTACAAAATATTTTAAAGTTAAACATTTTAATTTTTTAATGAAATTTTGACAACAGTTGTAGAAATATTGCCTGAATTAATATAAACGCTATGTAACACTGCATAGATAAAACATTGATCAACACTTCGCAAGTTTACACATTAACAATGATACTACACTACTACTACTACGTATCAACTCAGTTGTTTCATAAATCTAAAGAAGATCGATAAATTCAAATCGTGAACAAAATCTTATTTCACGTTCTCAATTTGTCGCTCATAAAATTAAAACACTAGATCCCACATTTGAAATTCTTCAGTTTATTATGTATTTACATTTCAATATCTTATAGCTTTGATGTCAATATGTTATAGCTTTGATTTACATGCTGCCTTAAGAATGTCTAAAACCTCTATAGCACATCCCCATGATAATGTCACTCCACTTCCGCCATGTCCATAGTTGTGGATCACAATTTTATTGCCTGTAAAGGCATTCTTCATTATTTAATTTTTAATATTTCATGGGCTTACCAATATTTTCCAATTCCAATCGAACTTTTTGTCTACCTGGCCTAAGTCCTACCCAATCAAAAAGATGTTCTGCATATTTTAGACTGGGCTCAAATTTTTCACAACCATCTAAAATAAATTTCTTATCGGTCTTCGATACTTCCAAATTGTAATCATTTCGTTGATGTGTGCCCCCTAAAACGACGGTGTCGACGCTGAAAATAAACTTGTTTTGAAATGTATAGTAAAAGCAAGTGTATACCTGTAAATATCATATAAATAAAGTGTAAATAAAAACTCGATCTGTAAAAATAAAAAAAAAAATTTTTATATATTTTTTTGATTTATGCCTAGAATCAACACGCCGCGATAGAATAAAAGTGCATTTCAGTGAGTACTTGTTATATCTAGTAAAGTAAAAACAAATCCATTACTTTTCTGTCAGATGACTTTAGTAAAATATACACTACAGAATTCAATCAACTTAGCTCTACTTAAAATTAGATCAAATCATCAAACAACTTTGAACCTTATAGGCAGCGAATCGTGGAACTTAAATTTTTTTTAAAGTTAATTGGCAATTTTAATTTGTCTCAAAAAATATTCTTTACATTTGGATATTCCATAAATGCTGCATTGTTCAGAGAGAAAACATTGCTTCAATATTATGAGAAATTTAAATTTTTATTCTCAATTCTAATTTATTGAGTTTGGGAAATTACTATAATATGGGGCATGGGCCTATGAACACGAGGCAACGTCGTTGATCGCACTTAACAACAAGAAGATGAAGAACTGCGACATCTACTACAGCGACTGCTACAGAGAGAGAAGGCAGCGTCTATTCGGATGCGGATTTGTTGTTCGACGCAGACTTAGGCAAAAAGTCTTAAGCTACGATTCCGTAAGCGAAATCCGTAAGCCTCATGACAATCCGCATTAAGGCTAAATTCTGGAACATCAGCCTGATATGCGCTCACGCTCCGACAGACGAGAAGGATGACAACAGCAAGGATATGACCTCCTAGAAGGAACATACGATTGATGCCCCAGCTATGCGCAGCTGGGAAAAGGGGACATCTTTGCTGGCGTCATCGGGAAACACAGCCTGCACGACACCACCTCCGGAAACGGACTCAGGCTTTTGGATTTGCCACGCGGCGAAACCTTTTTATGAGTAGTACGCGGTTCCCACATCTAAACATCCATAAACGAACCTGGCGATCCCCTGATCAATCAACCGTCAACCAGATTGATCACGTTGCGATCGACGTCAGACACTCCTCCAACATTCTCGATGTCCGAACATTCCGAGGCGCCAACATTAACTCCGTTCATCACCTTGTTGTAGCCAAGGACCAAAATGGACATCTAGTAGTAGAAGTGGAGATGACCTGGTTGGGCACATGCACCAGCTCATTTGTATGATATGGTCGGAGGAAAGCATGCCCGATGAGTGGAATCTCAACGTCATTTATCCGGTCCACAAAAAGGGCGCAAACTATTGAGGAATTAGTCTCCTTAACCTGATAGGTCCTTATCAGTGTGGTTTCAGGCCAGGGAAGTTCATCATCGACCAAATTTTCACACTACGGCAGATCCTGGAAAAGACCCAAGAAGTGCAAATCAACACTCACCACCTATTCGTTGATTTCAACGCCGCATATGACAGTGTGCATAGAGATGAGCTATACAGTGCCATGTCTAGTTTTGGCATTCCTACCAAACTCGTCAGATTGTGTAGGATGACGATGGAGAACTCTCGCTGCTCCGTCAAGGTCGGGAACGAACTCACCGAGACCTTCAATGTCAAAAAAGGTTTAAGACAAGGCGACGCGCTGTGATGCGATTTCTTTAACATCAATTGTGAGGGATCGTACGTAACTTACAAGTCAACACCAGAGGCACGATCTTCCAAAAGTCAGTTCAATTGCTAGTTTACGGCGACGACATTGACGTGATTGAACGAACACAGCGAGCCGTCAATGAGGCGTTTGCTGGCATTGAAGCGGAAGCAGCTAAAATGGGTCTGGTGGTTAATGAGGGCAAAACGAAGTACGTGCTGTCATCAAGGAGGGACACATAACATCGGCGTCTCAGACAGAGCGTCACAACAACAACACCAGTACCGAAATCAACGGAGAGTCACTCTTGCCAATCGCTGTTTCTTTGGGCTCAAGAGGCAATTGAGTAATAAAGCCCTCTCTGGAAGGACTAGGCTTGCTTTATATAACACCTTGATCATCCCAGTCCCACTTTATGGTACAGAAGCCTAAACGCTACTAAAAGTGGATGAGGATGCCCTTAGTCATTTCAAGAGGAAAGTTTTGCGTGCGATTTTTGGTCCTAATTGCGTTGATGCCATCTGGGGGAGAAGATGTAACAACGAACTCTATGGGCTGTACGGCGACATGCGCCTAGTCAAGCGTCTTGGGACACAACGCTTACGATGGCTAGACCATGAAGAGCGCATGGACACCACTGCTTCGGCCTGAAAAGTCTTCGAATCTGAGCCATTGGGACAACTCAACAGAAGGCGGCCTAGGCTAAGTTGGCATACACAAGTGGAGAAGGACCTCAACCAACTTGGAGTGCGCAACTGGCGGCAGCTGGCGAAAGACCGTGTTGGCTGAAGAGGCATGTTGGTTGAGGCCCAGGTCCATCCCGGACTGTAGCCCTACAAGAAGAAAATTACTATAATACTGAGTCTATTATGAATCAAGGTTTAAGATAGTCTGTATTGAAAGATCACTGATAATAATAATAATTGAGTGGCACTACAGCCCACAACGGACCAGGGCCTAGCTTCTACAATAACTACTCGTGTTGTGCGTGCTACTGTTCTTCACGAGTAGAAGGGACCTACAGTTTTTTAATGTAGCGCCACCTCTTTCGAGTTGCTGACAACACTCAAAGAGTATCAATTATCTACGAAAAAGCTTCTCAAATCTGTAGATAAGACAAATTGGAGCGTTAATGTGATTGTTGCAAGACCAAGGCTAGTGGCTGATTCAATCAACATAAGTCATGTTTAAGAAAAGAACATATAAGAAAACGTTCAAGCTCAAAGGACCTACTAGCAATAGTAACAGCCTGATATTTACTGGGATATAATAAGTGTCATTTCTGAAGGCTAAGATCTTCATAAAGTAGCCAACAGATCTATGTTAAGTAGGATAGTGAGTACATTGAAGTTTTTTAAATATTCGTGATAAACTGAATTGAACATCATTCGTGCAGAGGTGGAAACATACTGGCTTGGCAGGTTATAAACATGCAAGCAGAAATGAATACGACCAAATGCTGTGGGATACCATTAACAAAATCCTTCTTCCTGAATTTGTAGATGTAATTGTAACCTTTTGTGATCTGTTAATGGGAAAATTTGAACTCCAAGGCAATGTTTAAATTTCCAGTATAAAATTGCATGTGCTTAGACAAAAGTATTTGTCACTCTAAAACAATATTTTCCTTTTATGTACATATACATATAAGAAAGTACGATACAGTACAATGGTCAAACGTACATACCGGTTAATACGAATATTATTAGATGAAAAAATACCTTGCCAAAAACTTTGATAAAGTATCTTGTTTTCTTTTTATAAGCAACAATTTTTACCAAAAAGAGAGTTAAACTGAAACTAAATAATAAATATCAGTAAAAATATACACTCAAATTCATACTAATTAATTGATATTCTCAGAATGGATACCAGCAAAGAGAAAATGCTTTACTTCAATAAAAAAAAATCACAAGGTGTGAAAATGAGAACAACTTGTATTGCCCGTTTTTGTTACAATAAATCAACAGCAAGAACAGTTGGAACATTTGTAGGGAGTAAAAACCAACACTGTCTCAGTTTTCCAACAATAGGATCTAGTTGTTTAATTAATAACTGAATGACACTACAGCCCACAAGGGACCAGGTGGGCTGTAGTGTCTAGCTTCTACATCAACTACTCGTGTTGTGCGTGACATTGTTCTTAGAAGGGATCTACAGTTTTTTGCCGACTGCAAACGGCAAGAGATTTGAGCTTTTTGTAGACAGTAACTCGGAAGAGGTGATTCCGTGAAAAAAATCAAATCGAAATCAAACCTGGAACTTCGACGTCTGTGTTGTGATAAATGCATAAGAAGTTATTTTAATCTGTTAAGCAGGATTAAAGAAACTGTTCTAGTACTGTGAACCTAGATCTGAAGATTAGAAAACTCCAACTAATTAAATTTCACGTTATCGAAAGCCTACTGTACTTACTTTTTTTATATAGTACTGTACTTAGTTTTTTCTATATATTGGTACTCACTTTGGAATTATATAGTTTCCATCGTCACTTTCATCCAAAACAACATGACGAATCCAGTTGGCTTTGACTCTTGTGACTTGACCACGAATTGGCATAAGTGAATCATCTTGAAGCAAATTCTTGGCACCAAGCCCTGTGCAATTTATGATAACATCATATTCAGAGTCTCGAACAAAGTCATCAAAATTGACCACTTTTTCCTTTTTGATTTTACCCCCAAGAAATGAAAATTTCTTTGTAAGATATGGCAATAATTTAATGGGCTCTGAGGTAAACGTAATGAAATGAATTCCAGACCTGAAATAAATATGTAAGTGAGATTCCAGAAAAATGTTCATGTTTCTTAATACTCACGTAATTTTTTTCCCAGAGAGAGCACTGAATTCGTTTAATTGATCATCTGTCAACCATTTATAACCATAAACAATATCTTTCCAAAAATCATTAACAGTGTTATCGCCTGTAGTTAAGCGAATACATGGGATAAGGCTAATACCAGCTTCACCACCATCTCCAGAAAGCCACAGTTTCTTCAAAAACCTATGCATTCCTAGCGACCATTCACTGAAAATTCACTATTTTTTTAAAGGAATAATAATTTTTATTTTGGAACTTACTGAATTTTTTTTTCTGGAGTATCTTCCATCAAATATGGTCCCCAGAGACCAGCTGATCCATCTCCGGTAGTGTTGGGAGTAAAATAGTCCGACAAAATTGTTACATCAGCACTTGGAAATGTTTCCTTGACATTAACTCCACAGCAAAATCCATTTATGCCTCCGCCAATAATTCCTATTTTCATTGTTACTCCTTAGTAGCCTTAATGTTCCTTGCATTCAATCACAACAACGCTTGGCTGAACACTGAGAACAGAGATTATCACTTAGTTCAATAATATATTTAGCTGATAAAGACTAAATTAACAATTTGAACGACAACAAAAACTGATAAGATGCGATAATGGGCTAGCGCCTAAGTTTTATTATTTTACATATTTTCTAAGTTTATAAATACAAGCATAGCAAGTAAACATCAGCAGTGGGAAAAAAACACCAGCTCTCTGTGACGCCAAATCACCATATTATCACCACTATATTCCAACAAAATTATTTTATGCAATGTTACAATATTACGCGTTGCTGCCAAGTTATATATCTGAATCCCCTTTTTTAACAGCACAGTAAGCCGTCTTATGAATAATAATAATAGAGGCGCACAGGGGACCAGGGCTTATCGTTTACAACAACTGTTTGTGTTGTGGGTACTACTGTTTTCTTACGAGTAGAGGGGACCTACAGTGTTTTGCCGATTCCGAACGTCGAGATTTGAAGCGCTTTTCATAGATAATTAGAACTCTGAGTGTTGTCAGCAAATCGGAAGAGTTTCCTTTCCGGGAATAGAACCTAAAACCTTGGCGTGTGAGTCGACGCAGTTACCCACCACCGCATTAAGAAGATTAAAAGTAAACTTAAAAGGACAATTATTAAGTGGTATACAAAGTAATTGCAAATGAACAATAATTTCGAAGCGTAAATAGGTAAAAGGTAGATTGTAAGGTGCTCCTCATCAGAGTTATAAAAGAATGCAATCAATTAGTACGCAATAAGGACCAAAAATCACACGCAAAACTTTCCTCTCGAAAAGACTAAGGGCCTCCTCATCCGCTTTTAGTAACGCCCAGACTTCGGCGCCATTAAGTAGGACTGGGATGATCAAGGTGCTATATAAAGCAAGGTTAGTCCTTCCAGAGGGGGCTTTATTACTCAATTGCTTCTTAAGCCCAAAGAAACAGCGATTGGCAAGAGTGATTCTGCGTTTGATTTCGGTTCTGGTGTTATTGTCCTTTTTTATCGCGGAGCCGAGGAAGGCGAAGTCTCCTCGAAGTTTCAGCTGCCTAGTGCGACGCTCTGTCCTATACGTCGATGTTGCGCGTCCTTGTTTGATGACAGTATGTGCTTTTTGTTTTCATTAACCATCAGACCCATTTTAGCTGCTTCCGCTTTAATGCCAGCAAACGTCTCATTGATGGCTCGCTGTGTTCGTCCAATCACCTCAATGTCGTCGGCGTATTATAGCAATTGAACTGACTTTTGGAAGATCGTGCCTCTGGTATTGACTGGTGAGTTACGCACGATCTTCTCAGCAATGATGTTAAAGGCGCCACATGACAGTGCGTCGCTTTGTCTAAAACCTTTTTTGACATTGAAGGTCTCGGTGTGTTCGTTCTCGACCTTCACGGAGCAGCAAGAGTTCTCCATCGTCATCCTTAACAATCTGACGAGTTTGGTAGGAATGCCAAAACTAGATATGGCACTGTATAGCTCGTCTCTATGCACACTGTCATATGCGGACTTGAAATCGACGAATAGCTGGTGAGTGTCGATTTGCACTTCTTGGATATTTTCCAGGATCTGCCGAGTGACGATTTGCTCGATGGTGGACTTCCCTGGCCTGAAACCATACTGATAAGGACTAATCAGGTTGTTGACTTACGGTTTCAGAAGTTAACACAATACGGTAGAGAGGATCTTGTCTGACGTCGATCGCAACATGATCAATCTGATTGAGGGTTGATTGATCAGGGGATCGCCAAGTTCCTTTATGGATCTTGAATTGTGGGAACCGCGTACTACTCACAAGAACCGGGAACCGCGTACTACTCACTCCGCCCCGCGGCGAAGTCAAACAGCCTGAGTCCGTTTCCGGAAGTGGTGCAGGCTGTGTTTCGGCGGAAATATATATGCATAGCGTATTGTAAATGCTTGTAAAATGGTTTGCCACGAAGGATTAGTACAGCATACGTCAAAGAGCACGATCTTTACAACACTTCTACTTATGTACTACATTTGTTATATTTGCAAGTTTGCTTGAAAAGTTATCCCAGTTATAATTTGCATAATGAAAAAGTAAATGAATTTAAAACAAATGAAAAGTCATGCACATACTTATATTTCTTAAACCATAATTTTGTATTTGGTAGACGCCTATTCTTCACAGACTGAATGAGTGAGACTTACCTGACGTTGACGTTGAAACTAAGTTAGCATTGTTCGGAATGCATCGAGGAGGAACAGTACCTCACAAAATTGAGCATACACCTATCATTACCACTTTTTTGTTTTATTTTTTTTTTTTTTTGTATACAATCATAACTGAGTATATGCCAAATTCTCAGACAGGCGACTTCGTACCGGTACTTTTCGCATGAAAAAGGAAACAACCCCTGAAATCGACGCACAAAATTGAGCATACAGATGTCATGTGTGCGTTATACACAAGCTTCGCAGAATCGATACATACAAATTTGTTCAGGAATGAAGCAACAAATGTCCCGGATGGTCATTTCTGCACACGTTTTTGAACTGAAAAGACCGATATTCTCTTCTTTGTGCGAAAATATGGAAAACATGCGAAAACAGACTACTTTGTCAACGAGAATGTTCATAATTAAGCTATTTTGCGAGGGGAAGTCGATGCGAAAAATAGGAGAAACTGTAGGACGATCGCATGCAAAGGTACAAAAAAAAAACAAAACAATTATAGATATGAAGGGACACTAATAATTAGACCTGGGAGGGGAAGAAAAAACTTGCTCTCAGAACAAAACGAGCGGTATATTGTTCGGACAATCAAGTCCAATCCAAAATCCTGCGTTCCAAAGTTGACGGCTGAGGTGTCATCCGTAATTAATAAGCCTCTTTCAGTGGAAACCATTCGCAGAGTCTTGAGAAAGAATAATTTAAATGGTAGGATCGCCCGAAGAAAGCCGTACATTTCACTAGTTAATAAGAAGAAAAGGTTGGAGTTTGCTAGACAATACATATGTAAACCACCCGGAAAGCTTTTGGGAGGGTGTTTTGTTTTCAGATGAAACAAAAATAAATTTCTTTGGGTCTGATGGTAAACAAATTGTTTGGAGGGAACCAAATACAGCTCTCAAAGCTAAAAATATAAAGTCAACCATAAAACACGGGAGAAGATCTGTGCTGTTGTGAAGCTGTATGGCTTCAAATGGCTGTGGAAAGTTCGAATTTATAGAAAATACTATAGACAAAATTGGGTATTTGAATATTTTAAAACGAAATTTACGGAGTTCCGCTGTAAAATTAGGTCTTCCTTCGGTTTTCTACTTCCAACAAGATAATGATCCGAAGCACACCTCCTATTTAGTACGCGAATGGTGACTTTATAACGCTCCAAAGCAGCTAAAAACACTCCCACAATCGCCGGATCTTAAACCTATTGAACATCTATGGCACGAAATAAAAGTGCGGGTTAAAGAAAGTATCTGCTCCAATAAGCAGGACCTAAAAGCTAAAATTCAAGTAGCTTGAGGAGGGATTCAGCCATCTTTTACTGATACTGGTAAAATTCATGCCACGGCGGTTACAAGCTGTCATAGATGCTGAAGGAGGTGTAACGCGTTACTGAAATTTTATTTGTAGCTGTTTTTGTTTTGTGTTTTAGTCGTAACTCGAATTTACTGTAAGTGTATGCTCAATTTTGTGTGAAGTGCCTTTTTTTATTTTGCTTAAAAATAGTAAGAACTTTTTCTTTAATTTTCATAGTTTTGTTTATGGTTTTTAGCAATTGAAATATATTAATTCGAACTGCATTTAAGTTTTATTAAGTAACTACTTTTTGTAAGGCGAAAAAGATAAAAATATGTTTAAGATGTATGCTCAATTTTGTGAGGTACTGTACATACTATGTATGTATATATATCATTTGTAATTTTTTGTTGTGTGATTTTATCTTTATCCAATCTCGATGTTAGCTCAACCAAAATACGTCTTATTTTGATTCTATTGTTACATTCACAAGATCTGTATGTAGTTTACTTAAGATTCTGATAAATTCACAGTTTAATTTGATCACTGTTTCTAACCATTCTTCTATCTCCTTAACATTGAATATTAGCATCCATATAGTTTCTTAAAGCGATGCAAGAAATATTTCACCCTTTTGATCTGGCAACAATACGAGTATATAAGACTTACATCCGTCCAAAATTTAAGTATAACGCACCTATTATATCTTTCTGATTTCTTATATTTTCTTCAAGTGCATTCATTTTTCATTTGATTGCTTTTTCGTGGTATTTACGTTTTTAATTACTTCTTCGTGGTCGCCGTGGCGTAGTGGTAAGTGCATCGATCGCGGCGTATAAAGTCTGGGTTCGATTCCCGGACGGGACACCTAGCATTTTTTCACGGTACCACCTCTTTCGAGTTGCTGACAACACTCAAAGAGTATTAATTGTCTATGAAAAACTTCTCAAATCTCGCCGTTCGGAGCCGGCAAAAAACTGTAGGTCCCTTCTACTCGTGAAGAAGTAGCATGCACAACACGAGTAGTTTGTAGAAGCTAGGCCCTGGTCCGTTGTGGGCCGTAGTGCCACTCAATTATTATTATTATTATTTACTTCTTCATACATTTCTTCCCACATAGCAATGCGGGCTGATTTTCAATGTCACTGAGCATTACAAAAAACATGTTTCTGTAGTTTTTCAGTTTAAAAAATCGGCATTTCAAGACTCAACATTTAGTGTACTGTCGTTTCAGACTCATATTAAGAGCGCTTCACCCATTCTCTCTCATTGCACTATTAAAAGTACAGCAAAATGCACTCAGTTTATGTGCTTAACAAAGTGTCATGGAAACCACTTGTTTTAAGGATATTTGCATTTTTTGAGAATTTTAAATTTTTTTCAAGAATTTTTTTAACCTGATGGCAATAGAAGTTTGCCGAACGTTCGTTTTGCGCCAAGCATCTTAAAATATGTTCAGTCTTGCTTGAATTTGCAGTGTAAGTGCTTACCAAGAATTCAGCAAAAGTAAATCATTTCAAAACATGTATGTAGTTAAGTATATGCTAAAGTACATCTAACTTTATGCTAAGCAATGCTTAAGCTAGATGTACATTGAGTTCATGCATACTTTATTTTTTAGTATCGGGAATGAAAATGAAACCTATTTCTACCAAACCCTTTTACGGAAAACGTTTCCTAAATTTGAATTCCCCCTATAAGAAATATGGAAAAATGAAGCAAGTGGTATCACAAGACATTCCAAGTGAAGTTGAGATTTTGTTGGAGTCCTAAAAGAACAGATTTAGATTTATCTAGAATCCAAGACTGTGCTTCTAACTTGTTAAGGCTCTTTGAAAAATTATAATATGAACATGGGTTGGAGGAATCTGTTCACAGCCGTGATTTTATCTGCCACGCCAACACCTGGAAGCTCCACAAGCAGATGAACTATAGTATACAAAAGCGGCAACCAAATTTTAAAATGTTAACCAATGACATCCTAAATTGACATCGCTCGCAGCATTTCGGAGAATCCCGGGTATCATTTTCCCAAAATATTACAAAAGCAACTTCGGTGTCGTCAATGTCATCTACGATCGAAATGGTGCTGTGAAATGTGCAATGTTACACAATGTATTAAAAAACAATGCTTTCAGAAATTTTTACTAAAAATATAAAAAAATTCATAAAAACGATTTTTTTACTTCCCCCGAGTGTGAGTGGGTTAAACAGAGCACCTGAACCCAGCTGACGACCATAATAGAACAATTATTATTCGTTTTCGGCACTAAAAAACAACACTCCTTGAACAAAACCGGAAGTCTGCCTTTTTTTTAGAAAAGCAACGACAAAATTTCTCGCGCCTTTGGTTACTTGAATTTGGAAAAATAACACGAATTTTTTCTTTTACATATTTGACACACATATGCAATATAAAAGATGTATTTAAAATGTATTTATAAATGATAGAATAAATTCCGACTCGTATGAATCCTTACATTTACTTGTTCACATTTAAAAATAATTTTGTTTTATATCAAGAACATCTTTGATCATATAATTTCTTAAATGCCACAGAGAGTTTGCTATTTCTTCTGGTTGCTCTTTTGCGTATTTTCCAAGCCACGTTGTTGGCAAACGTGATACATCCACATTAGGGATTGTTTGTTGATTTGCTTTTAAAGTTTTTTGCCAGTGACCAATATGTGGGCTGTTAGCCTGCAGTCCTTCAATATATCTGAAAACATACAATCATTCAATACATTATATAACAAAAAAACTAAATTTATTTAGGAATATAATAGAAATGTAAAGTTCAGAAAGTACTTTATTATTTTATTTATTTATACAATATTTTCAAACACACTTTCGTCGTGGTGAATTAAAAAGTTTCCATTAAATTTGGGGTTCGTAGAAAGTGCAATCACAATCTTCGAATGAATCTAAAATCTGACTACTTTCCCTACAAACAATTATTTTAATCGGACCCAAAGTTAAACTTTGGAGAAGACAACTATTTCCTTTTCATTAAACGGAGAAAAGAAACATGTAAGCTTTATTGCAATGTGAGAGGATGAAGATACTAAACAAACCAGTCTTCCGCAATGCAAGGAGGACAAACTGGGAATAATAGTGGGAGGTATACAATGCTCGCTTCTCGGAAGCAATACATCACCCAAGACACCTGACTATCTAAAGAACTCGGTGGATCGTCTCACAGAAACTATGAATATAGCTTTGTTCGCACCATTTCCCCTTAGTACGAGTATACCAGTAGGGATAATAAGATCACCATGGTGGGGGAGCGTTTAGAGAAGTTCCTGCAGGACCTTCTGCGAAAGAAGTGAAGGCAACTTTGCTCTAAGGAAGATTATGCCTTCATCCCGAAAATGCCCAGTATTCTACAAACTGAGAATGGTCAAGAGACTTCTTCCTGCGGTAAATTGTAATCGCAGATGCATATATTAACAAGCAATTCCTTGTGCCCATATCATCATTTCTGAGTTTTGTGTCCTCACAACCAGAGGGCATCATGCTCGTAGAGCTTTAAAAATCAGTAACCTTATTTCCCAATGGATAGTATATGTGTATATATTCAAAGGATGCCTACAGCTTGAGTAGAAACCAAATTCCTGAAGTGATTGTGATTTTCATATCCAAGGCTAGAAAAGAGATCTAATGTACCCTGTGTAGTCTGTGTTCCTTTTCTGTGTGATACTGGCAAACGAGTCGACAAGCACATTGAACTACGAATAGCTGTAGACAGCCTAAACATACCTATTGCAAGGCATCCACAAATCACTTGGTTGCAAAGAATTCGCCCTAGCCGCATTCTTAGATATTGATGGAGCAGTATAATAATATAAAATCACAAGCGATTACGTGAGCCACTCAGTATTCTTTGAAATTGATTCATTCATCATCACATCCAACAACTCTTGTAAAAAGAAGAAGGCACCCTTAAGTAAGAACAAAAATCGGAACTACAGGCTACGATCTCCTTAAACGAACATACAATCAATATCCCAGCTATGACGCAAATAGAATGCTAGGAGATTTCAATGCGCGTTTGAGAAAGAAAGATAAACTTCAGTCACTCCTTCATAAATATCGATTCTCCTAGTCGTCCTTGTCCAAATTCATGTCCAAGGCAATCATCAATCGCTGATATTAGTATAATACATATGTAGGGTTTATAAGTCCGATATAATGAATATTAGGGTCAGTATCAAAAGTAACAAAAGAAGAAAGATTCAAGATTCAACTCGTAATGGACTCGTGGCCAAACAAAATAGGGATAGACTAAGTTCAAAATTTAAAATTACCAATGTTTTGATAAAATTATAATATATTACCTTATGTAGGCTTCACTATGCAAAACACGTTGCGGTCTTGGTGGTACAGTCACAAATAATGGCTCTGGAGGTGGCGTCGCTACTATAACTGAATTAAATGTTCGTTTATTTAGGAAGAGTAAAAATTTAAAAGAATGTTTACCTTGTTGTGGCGGCTGTTGTTGATTCAAACGCGGAGAAATAGAATTAACAGGTCCATTTTGAATATTTTGGGTGATATTTCCCTGAAATGTGTTGGGATTTTTCCTTGACACGAAATTTCTAAGATACAAAGTCACGTTAACTGTATTCGTGCAATACCATAAATGTCGTTTTTCTTACTTGCTTCTCTCTGAAAGTGGTACAACTTTACCACTCTTACTTAAATGAACTTCTCGAACATGTTTGATTAGTCGTTGCAGTTGGGGAAACGCTGCCATATTTTTCTTAATGCGAACGCAACCCCTCCATAAGCAATGGTACTCCATGTCGGTTCCATGATGTTGATACGACTTTTGGACGTGTCCATTTCCATCTTGAATGCAATGTTCCATACAATCAACTGCATCTTCGAATTGAAAGTCACATTTATCCCATAGACATTCGAAAATCTAAATTCAAACATTTAAATTTGTATGTATTCAGACTTAGAGTTTTTCATTACTTGATTCTCCACAGGTGTTGGACTCCTGCAATTCAGCTGGTCCTCAAAGTGCTTAGCTGCAGATTCTTCATTCATTTTAATAGCTTTGTCTTCCCAACTTTGTCTCACACTAGCTGGAAGATTTTTCCATTCGTTACCCACCATACGCGAAATATCTCCAAAAGATGCATCTGGATTGCTTTGGCTAATTCCTTTCCGCACCTCACACGAATACAAAATGTAACCCGTTACAACTTTCGACTTATTTGCTTTAACTGGTTTAATTTTCGAAGACAAAGGTGTTGACGATACGGAAGGGGCTGGAGAACAAGTTGCAATATCCGAATTTACTGAAGGTGGACCACCATCTAAGGAATCTTCTAACACACCCAATGCTTCACTAGTATCAACCTTCATGTCCTAGAGTTTCATGGAATGTATAAAACGTAAGCAAAAATAGCAGAATACACGCATGTTCTTGTTTATCTTACAGCAATTGACGGCTTCTGATCTTCTGTTGCGTTCTCCTTTATTTCAGCAGCTTTAGCTGGTTTAATTGGTACTTTAAAATGAAAAACTTCATCTTGGGTAACTTTTGCACTGTGAACGAATTTCTTTAAGCCCATATTTGGAACCAGTTTACGAAAAGACTTTTTCATTTCATCATATATGGATTCACAAATATACACATCGCTTTCAGAAATTTCTGTTGGTCGGCAGGTTGAGTATTCCCCATACTCCAAAACGGCGCATCGTCCAATTATTGCAATAATAGGACTAATTTCTTGAACAGTCGAAAGAAGCAGTTCTTGTTTGTAAAATACTTTATTTTGTGGCACTGAAATCTCATTCGGCGCTAACAGCCAAGGACCTTGGAAATATGACTTTCTAATAAAGTATGGAATATGTATTATTTTACAGCAGGTAATATACAATTTAAACTTACCCTGACGATTCCCAAATGGAACGAATTTGAGCAATTGACTGTTTCCCACTTTGTGTTGCAACATACACAAAATCTCCAATCTTAACTACGCCACTGCAAATGGTATTGTACTGTTGATAATATGTACTATTTGGTTCGGCATTACATGGTGGAGCACATTCGACATTCTTGAAGTAGGTAAATCATAAAAAATAAATAACATTGATTAGAAAATAATTTAAAACAACAAAAACAGAAACATTTTTGCACACAGTCGCTTTATTTCGAAAAGTGCTTATTAATTTTCTTATAAATTTAGGTTTTAGCAATGAAAAGACCAATGCAAACGTAACGATCTAATCATGGTTGCCTGCAATGTTTGGGGACAGATGTTTACCCCATGCGCTTAGAATCTGTTAAAATACAAATATTATAGGGTATCATGGAATAGTGTAATTCTAAGAATAGAATTCTACTTTTACGGATTTTGTTATAAGCTAGACCAAGAGATGTTCTTTTATAATCGCCTCTTACTTTTCGAGAGTGAGAGGTAACTGTTACTGATGATGTTTTTTCGCATGTTTTTTTTAGTGAATAACGCAATGAATGCTATTAAGAGAAAAGTGTAAGCGAAACGATACTAAAGTGAATGGTCGTTACTTTTAGCTACATTTTGCATATCAAGTCCGAAACCATTCGCAATTGGAAATAGTTAGATGAATTCTGATTTTTGATTTAATTTTCTACTTTTTTTTTTCTTTTAAATGAACCAATTATACACTCTCACTCTTTTTGTTTTTTTGCACAGAACAATTGCCATGTTTGATGAAAAATAACGGAAAGTTACTGATAATTTTATGCTACGACACAGAAAAACAAACAACAGACACAAAATTATTCGTAAAAGGACTTTATTAGTGTTAGGATCGGATAAGATGTCTATAAACATTAAAATGTTGACTTCTGACTTCTTGACTTCTTTGTAAAGATGTGTTTAAAAAATAACTTGAAACGTCATTAGAAGAACGCATGCTTATTCTAAACCTTGTTTGTGAGGCCAGAACGTACAGACATGTTGGTAATATTATCGGCAGATCGCACACGGTCGCATTATCAAGAAGTACAGACATTGGCACATAAGGATGGGAGGAAAAACGAATATGAATATAATGAAAAGTATATAAAATCACAAAGACTACAGTCTTGACCATAGAAACAAGCATCTGTCTGTTGAAACAGCAATCGTCATATTCTTCGTTCGCATAATTTTAACGTCAGAACTTCATATCGAAAATAAACAAGAAAAAAATCACTTGTATTTGCAAAAGAACATATGGGTAAGTAAAGGAAGTCCTCTAGCAGAAATGGCACCAGACTTTACAATGGTGTTATGTATTACGCGTTCAAAACGGTTCTTTTTATAGCCCGAAGCGGTTGGATGTTTTGATTCTATTGGCAGGAATGTTTTCACGATATACCCCTGTCCTGTCAGTTTATAGGAGAGGCTGTATGCACGTCAGTATTATTTTGGGACTTCGGTCCAGAATCGATTAATGTATGTTTTTGTTTCTGTCTTATCGAAAACGGGAAAATGATTAATTACTTGTCGCCATGTGATAATACTCATTTCAGAAAAGGTATCCTATTGGAGACAACAATTGTATATTTTCTCACACAAAATGGTCAGAGCCCTCTGTGGTTAGAACACTTGAGCATATATGGAGGAATCCAGATGTCATCAATCAACTGCAAATCAGATTGATAAGAATAAGATTGATATTACGCACAACTTCAGCATTCTAGATGTCCAAATCTTCTGAAACGCCCACATATGTCCAGATCATAACCATGTTGTGTTTAGGTAAAAACCAGGATATCAGGAGGGTATCAATGATGTGAAAAAAAAAACAGTTTGGAATCAAATAGGTATCTTCCTGATAATCTCTGAAAATTCGACGTTCGGCGATAGAAGGATTGATACGTTATCAAGTAACCATCGAAGAAGCCGGCACAAATGTGCTCTTTTGCAGTACCAACTAGGGTTGTCGAGGACTTCGTCTGCCAGTGCAAATATGAAAGTAGGGGTAACATCAGTAACATTTTTTTTTTAAATTTGCGTGTGCTACAGATATTTTAAATCTGTAGGTATAGAGAACGAGAGGGAGAAGCTATATAAATGCACAAATGTCTGTGGATTGTAGTAGAATTCTCCTTTTTTAGTACCCTAAAAAATGAATCTGAACTTAACCGCACGTCCGAAAGTTAGCATAATGGGGAACTGATAGCTAATCCAAACAGAACATGTATTGCGGTTGAATTCTTGACGGGGAGGAGTTATTTAGTTAGTAAGTTAATTAAATAATTTTATTTCAAAAAAGTGATTACCTAAAATTTTCATTAATTTAACAGTCTATATGGTGTGGCCTAGAGGCCGTCTTATATAAACCAAAAAAATATATGCTGTTTGTTTCATTACACTTTTAAAAACTTTCATCTATTATGCAGTCCTTGTAGCGCAATGCGTTGATTTTGTAGTAGGTATACTCAAGTGTTTGAGCACCGAAAAAAGAATGCGGAACTCCTTAAGTATAGGGCATTTTGCAATGAAGTGCCAGGTCGCATAAGATCAGAAGCTCCGGGCGATGCAGTATAAAATTTAACCTACAAAGTTTGCTTCTTATTTTAAAAATCATACTTATTTTTTCTACTGAGTTCCTATTCAAGAAATACGTCATTTCTTGTAGGTTGTGGTTCATTTTTTTTGTAGTAGGCTCTGTATTGGGATGACTGGACTTCATTTATAAATTTGTCAAAAATTCTGTGACCAGTTGTCTGAAGTAAGGTGTTGATTTTTGTTTTAAAGGTTCCTGTTGTTTGTTTGGTGTAAAATTGAAGCTATAACCGTATTCTGATCCTAGCAGTGGTATCTAGCCTGTTGATCATTAACTGCATGGTATCTATAGACTCGGCGAAAAGAACTATAAAATCTGCAAGCAATAGTGCCGGCATATTGATTCCATCGAGATTTATTCCACCTCTAACTTGATCCGTTATATCGTTTATGTACTTGATAAACAACAAAAAAACGTACCTTGTTTGACGCCCATTGAGACCTCAAACGCCTCGGATAAATGGCAACCATCCCAGATACAGGATTTATTATTACTGTACATAGCTCTTAAAACATGAATGAGTTGCGACGAGATTTCGTACTTATATAACTTATAGAAAAGCATTTCTCGCGGGAGGAGGGTGGCCGCACAAAAATCCACGAAGAAAGCGAATTATTTTTTACGTTTCATTTTGTATATCTCTCAAATATTTACCACCGAGAATATCCGGTTTATGTTAAAATAGTCTATACGAAAACCAGTTTGAGAATCCTTTAAAATGATTCTATTTTCCATCCACTTCGTGATTTTATTGAAGAGTACACTGGTATAGAACTTAGCAGATGTGTTTAAGAAAGATATTCCTCTATAGTTTGCCGTATAATCATAGTCACCTTTCTTGTAGAGAGGACAAATTATAGTTTTCTGAAAAGATTCGGGCACATCAGCAGTTGCAAATATTCTACTGAGTTCTACTGTAAGAATTGACAATAAATCTGGCGAACAATTTTTGTAGTAATCAAAAGGAATACGGTCAATTCCGCGCGCTTTGTTTTTCTTCGAGTTCTCGATGGCAACTTTTAGTTCTGAGGTGGTAAATGGTAAATCAAGGAATTCATCCACGATCATGGATCCTGCATTCTGAAATGGGAGGGATATTTGCGGTGCATTGGGAAGAGTTTTAAAACTCTTGACAAACTTTCGGTTTCAATGTTTGAGGATGCTTAAGTGATAGTAGACAGTATTGAGTTTTGGATGACAATACTGATAACGTGGGAATTCTAGGAATAAAAAGGAGAACGTGAGCCAAGGAACGAATAAAACGCTAAAGGGTTATATCATCAGTGAAGGAGTGGACAGGATTACAAGTCACAGACCAGAGATCATTTATTAAGTGGACAAAGAGTGTCGGAGACAGAACAGAGTCGTGGGCAACACCAACACTAATATGGTGGATATAAGACTTGAAACCAACAAACAACTTGTATTGAACGGTGAAGAGAGTCTGATGCCAGACTCTTTCAAATGCCTTTGAAATATTGTGCAAGAATTGGTTCCATTTTCTAGTGAGATATGCTGAAGGTTAGTTTTTTTTAGGGATAAGCTAGACGAATGCTGTTTTCCAGTTACTCGAAAAGAGCACTTAAAAGCAGGAAAAATGGAAAAGCTTACACCGTGGCCCTGCTAACATAAAAGCAAATCTCGTAAGAAAAATAGGAGGTGTACAATCTGGGTCTGGGTATTTGTGCGCATTGAAAATCAGCATTTGTCCAACCTGATTGGACAGAGAGATCGGAGATAAGCCCGTAGGTTTGTTTTTCTTACTATTGAGACATTATAGTATTTTTTACATTAACTTATGACCATGAGTAACACGTTTGATTAACGTATTAGCAATTCGGGCCCGTTTGAACGGTGGTCGACAACGCTAAAGAGAAGATGTTCGTTCGCCTGAGATGGCGTACACAATTGGGGAAGAGAAAACGATACATGTTTGTTTTGCAAGTAGCTCTGCGATATTTTGTGAATCGATCATTTTGTTTGTTGCCATATTGCTCAATAACAAATGAAGACTTATCAGAAAAAAAAAAACAAATTCGGCAACTCACCACTTCGTGCAACTTCTTTCGCCCTTTCGACTCTAGCATTTTTGTATTGCGGTATAAGATTGTGTGCTTGCATTCGTTACAACGATATATTGAGCTCAAAAGCAATTTTTTTCCAACTTTGACAGGGGTTTCGCCCCATTCGAGCTTTAATTTCCAAACCATTTCTACCGATGTTGCCGTTTTTTATGATCATCTTCATGGCGTTTTGCAACGCTGCCAGTATCACGGTAACGAGCTATGGTTCCAAACAGGAACTGGAGGGCTCTAACGACAGCTATTTGTGGTTCTTTAGAAAAACAAGCAATCACACTAGCACGTTTGAATTCCATCGCGGATAAAAATTTTTCAACATAATATAAACGCAAACTTTGAGCTCATTTTACTAAACGGTTTAGAAATAATAGCACCGGGATGTATAATGTGTTATATTATACAAGAGACTAACGATGTACAAACTGTTTACTTACCGGTTTCTCTTTTTCTACAAGAGCCTCTTGCAGTTTCAACTCGGCTAATTCGCCCTTATGCTTTTCAATCCGTTCTTTAAAAACAGACATAACGCGTCTCAATTCCAATGGAGCATCCCGTACGATAAATTTAACTGGATTATTTTCACGTACAAAGGGCCAATTTTTTATCTTTTTGAAACATCTTGCGCGAACATTGTATCGAGATTCACACACGAAGATGTCCTTATCAGCAAATCCTTCAGGCTTATATTTAATGTAGTCTTTTACATTCATGACGTAGCATTTATTTAAAACTTTGTTTAGAGGAATTGTTTGGCGTTGTGACGTTTTGAAAACTTCCTACAGATAAAAAGAACAATGTTGATTTGATTGTGTTCACATTCAACAAAAAAACATACTTGTTCCAAAAATTTTCTGGTAGTAAGATGATATGTTTCATGAGGTCTCATAAAAAGAAAACCATGCATCATTTTTATATTTTCGTTGGTGGTCCACAAACGTTCGATATAGGCAATACTAGGAATCTTGTTTTCATTAGATTCAAAGTAAACAAAATCTCCAGGAGAAAATACTTTTTGATCTATAGTTAGACTCTCGCCTTGGGTGGTCTGTGGATTGAAAAAAATTGTTCTAAAATATTTTAATTTAATAGTATATATGTATAATACATACGGCCTTCTCATCCTCTTCTTGATCTTGTTCTTCCTGAAGGAGTTTCGTTTGGCGAAGAGTATCGACATCATTTGCCAAATGGGTAGCTGTGTACATGAGAGCTGGCGAACTGAGAGTGTCCTTACAAAGCTTCAAAATTACATAACATTATATTCCAAATGAAATTATTTAAGTTGAAAGCAGTCATATACCTGATCTCTTTTTTTTATAAAAAATAGTTGCAACTCAATGGAGTCTTCAAAGATTTCAGAATCAGTCCTTGACAATTTACGGGCACGCTCCAAGCATGTAAATATGTCCTCTTGAAACGTGTCTAAACGTTTATAGGCTCCTTTATCCAGGCGACGCTTGATAAGATCCAATGAAATGCCACGTAGTTTGCTAATAATTAAATCAAGTTGCAGTAGTTGAATGAAGTAATTTAATATGTGTATGGATTGCTTTACCTGTTTGTTTTTTCACAAGCCGCATCATACTCAGGTAATTCTGCAAGTGAATCTGAGAAGCAACGCCCTTCTTCATCCTGATGATTATACATTGAAGTGAAAAGTGATAAAAGCAGCTCCTGAACTGCAAGAGGAACATCGGGCACAGTATCATCACCCTCTCTAAAAGAATCATTATAAACAAATCAATATAAACGAAAAAACTGTATATTACATGTTTTGACAAAGTTGTTAGAAGCCTTAAGCAGAGTATGTTTTGCAAAAACATAGTAATAATTGTATTTTTCTTTATTATATAAAACGGTTGTTTTGAATAATGGTGTTCGTCCTTTAATTTTTTTTGTGTTCAAAATAGTAGCAGTGTTTTTTTCTATATTTACTTGCTTTTTGGTATTTTTCGCTCCTCGTTTTAGTAATTTTTGATTGTTTGAGGTGAGCTTCAAACTTTGTTTAGATTTTCGATCCCCCGAAAGCATGTTTGCATCACAATGGGACGCGGAAGCTTCTTGACGGTCGCAACGTACGGACGGTTCCGCATAAATACTAATGCAAACAATGTGAAAAGAAACCCGAAACTCGAGGTCGTAGAGTCCAAGAATGGAATACGTGTAGTATACCAGTTTTCAAGCTACAGAGAATTCAGTTCATTAGTTAATAATTTAACGGTGAGAACGGTACTGATAGAAATGTTTTATTGTACATGCTCGCAGTCTAAGAAAAGTCCAAATGTTAAAAGAAGGACCTTAAAAAAAATTAGTTTGGTAAATACCATTGAAAAATGGTGAAATGTTCCGTCGACAAAATTGTTTTGTATGGCTACTATGAGTTCCGTGAATATTTACGATGCCCACCAAATACTGGGCACAACTCTGGATATACGAGAAAAACTTTAAAACATGGCATGCTTCTCGTACTACGGAGTACGTACAATAGATCAACTTTTATGCGTTAACATCTTAAAACGTACAATGCTTCTTTACGCGGAGTTTGAAATGCCTTTGAAATTAGTTTTTCAACAGGACAATTATCCTTAACACATCAGTAAGAAATCAAGCAATTGGTTTAAGGCGAACAAGATTAAGTTCTCAGGCTCAAACCCTGACCTCAATCCTATCGAAAACCTTTGGACGTATGTCAAAAAGCTATTACTGAAGCAAGGTCGTGTAATAATTAAAAATATGGGTAGTAGTAAAAGCATAACAAGTTAAAAAAAAGCTATAGGTGGCAGCCTTGGTGAACTCAAAGCAGGACATGTAAAAATATCTTTTTTTGTATTTTCCTTTTAAGTTAATATTAATACATAAACATTCAATGCTTGGACGCCAAAATAAAAGTGTAACTACACAAATCGTGCCCCTTTGCAGATTCGGTATAACCACTGCTATTTTTTAACGCAGCTGTGTGTTGGTCTTTCATTAGGATTACGCCAGGGAATATATGTACATCCATAGTCAGAAGCTGCGGGAATTCATTTGGGATGTTCTTATGCATCCGTCATATAATCTGGACTTAGGGCATAGTGATTAGTGCCTGTTCTTGCCTAACCCGAACGATTTTACTGATGAAGCATTGCTTCGAAAGTTTGCGAAAATTGATTGTTACAGTTTTCCAATCACAATGACCATGGTTTCTACGAGGTATAAAAAATTACCTTTTAAATGGCAGATACTTATCGAACAAACTGACGCATATTTAATTAAGACCGGATCATTCTAAATTTACTAAACAAAGGCTTCAAATTCATCCAAAATGTTCGTCTTTCTACGATGCTTGATATTGATATGATACAAAGAAATACTTCTAAAAGCCATACGTATTTTTGTTCTTTATAGTTGTTCGCATAATCATTTTTTTTACATCCACACTTTTAAAATACATCTTTCTCTACAGCTGAACATTTATTGTGATTAGTGTAAATCAATTCTAATAAATGTGGTGGTGAAGATTTAATTATACATTTTCGATTTAAATTTACAATATCTTATCCGAAAAAAAGAAATATGTTAATGAGCCAAGAAATGGAAAATAAAAGCATTGAGGTTACACTTGAAAACAGATTATTATCCGTAAGAAAATTTACTTTCGCCATTAAGGACCTGGTAAGCAACACGTTTTCGTATATTTAAGAAAATTTTCTAAACTGGTAAGTTCTTTTTAGTAGTAAGAAAGTTATGCAATTGACTTACCTCAATGTTTGTTTCATTTGAATGGTAAGCTGCTGTAGCACTAAGGCATCCTTATATATTTGGGAATCAGGTTCATTATATTTACAAGCATTCTCAAGCATTAGCAGAAAATCAGAAGCTAACTCATCGACACTCTCATATACACTTTGTTTCAATTTTTGTGCAATTCTTTCCATATCAATTGGTTCTTTTATTATATCATAGTAGTCCGGATATTCCTACAAAAGAAGAAAATATTATTATTGGATCAAATTGAAGAATTAAAATAACTTTAAAAATTATTTGGCTGGATTTCATATATATAATTAATACTTTAAATGAAGAGTCTTATAAGAGGCCCAGTTTCAATGCTCGGAATTTTAACTCAAAATAAGTTAAACCTGAACTTAATTTTATAAATTTAAACTTTAAAAGTAAATTTTGCACAAGAGACAATAATAAACAGATTAATTAGTTGCTGTGGCAAATAAAATTAACTGTGCGATTTCCACTTATATACATGTTTTCGTGTTTACCTTTTCAACAGCTTTTGTTATATACAATTTATTTACATTTGTATTTTAAAATACAATGGCGCTCTCCGTATCTTCAGTTTATATAAATATTTGCACATATAATATATACAAATTAAAAAAAAATTAAACTAAAACAAATATGCAGTCACGCACAAAGACTACTATTCTTATCCGTTACATTAATCATATTTAGACTCGCACCTTCCCAGTGCCATTATCGCATACTTTAGTCACGATAAATCCTAATCGAAAAGTATTTATAGTAGTATAAAGGGTTTTCAAATAATTGTTCATTACCCGGCTCGTATGTGAAGGAGTGCTATGATTCAGAACAGCGCGGGTTTTCAGAACTTCTGACCCATTGACCTATCGCAAACTTCGTTTGCACATACACCTAAATAATGTGCTGGATATCTCATTTATTCTATCTATGGACTCCCTCAATGGCTGAAAGGTATTCTAAACTTAAGAGATGGACATTTGCGAAGCAATTTTTGAATGATTTCCGTAAAAGCTGTATGTACACGAAGGAACCAGAAAGCGTGCACAGAAAGCTAGTCAATTATATTATTGACTGTCTTTGCTGGAAGTAAGTTCCTTATAATTTTAAATTTAATTCTAATTATTCCAATAATATAATTGATATTTCTTCGATGGTTTTACCCTCACCAATAACGAACGTTAACTTTTCCTTCCCTTACATATTCTAGGTAATTTTTGTATATATAAATTGCTGACAAATATATTGTTTTCCTTCCAAAATTCATTTTCAAGGAATTAAAATCTGAACTTTCAAGTTATTTAGTCAATTACTTAACGTGTAAGAGCGGTTAGACTCTGGCATTTAACTTAACTTCAAGTCGGCTTAAAGTCATAAAAACAAAAATTTTGAGTTTAAACTCAATGTAAAATTGGGCATAACATTACATACCGATTACAAAAACTATCACATTAAAATTAAAAAATTTCCCGCTGAAAGATACTAGAAACAAATATTTAAAAGCCATGTGCTTATTTACCTTTTTCTATCCTTACCCATGAGAAATGGATAATTAAGAAAATGAAACTGCTTAAATGATTAAGTTAATTTCTAAATAGAAACTTACGCTTTTCGAAGGTAGCTTGGTAAAAATTAATGATAATTGACGTTTTCCTTTAGGTTCTTGAAATTCTTTGATCGCCTCATAGAACATCCACAGTTTGTTTATCAATGGAGTCTTTTTTCGGGTGGACTTCATCCTATATAATAATGAATAATTTAATAATATAATACAAGAATACATTCAGTTTATTCTTACAGTTTTAACGCTGGTTTCTTTACTTCTGTTATACCGGGATACTCTTTCAATTTTTCATTTAAAGCTTTTTCCAGTACGTTTGCATCTTCATAAATTGGCGAACCTTCTTCGTTATACTGTCGGCAATTTGAAAACATAAGTCTATAATCGGATATTAACTCTTCAAGACTGTTGTATTTTTCTTGACGAATGTTGTTCTCAATAGTTGTCATATCTATGGGACTTTGTATTACATCATAATAATCAGGATAGAGTTTTTTGGGAGGTTTTTCCATAAATAGTTGAACAGGATGACGGGTTCCAACAGTATAATCGGTTAAAAATTTTTGAATGTTGAGCATTTTTTTCTTATTTGTCAAGTTTGAAGATGTGCGATTTTTTGGGGAAATATTTACTGAAACGTTTGTACTTGTTGTAGACAAGGACACTGGTGAGTTAATATTTGAATTGATACGAGGACGTCCCTTTTTTTTGGGCTGCATTTGTACAACGCTTAAACTTCCACTGTCAGGTGTTTGCTCGTCCGAATCACTAACCTCCTATAGAAAAACAGAAAAAAAAGACACAAAAAAACATATTTGTTATAAGTTAATATGATTTGATCTGATATAATATCACAACTTCAATTTCAATTTATTTAGTTTAATGGTACAATAAGACATGAGTCTTTATAGTGTTAAGATAAAATAGATCAAGAATAGAAGGCAATTTAGATTCCTTAAAATAATGAAAATATATATAGGAAGGAAGGGTGAGGACCTTGGAGAGGGAGGAAAGGTAGACAAGAACGGCATGTGTAAGACATTTAGAATTAATAATAGCTTAAATATTAATTGGTAATGAATTTCAGAGTTTAAAAGAGACGCGACGAAGAAGTGTAGAGGTGACTAGATGGTATTAGAGCATGAGTTCTGACAGATCGAGCAAAATTGAGTTTTTTGTATAAATATAATAGAAACTTCTTCACTATTATATTTTTTTTTTAGTGATAGATTAATACTAAACGAAAGTTTTCCTGTTCAAGTGATATTTCACTCGTATTTTTTGAAACTAAACACTAATGGAACATGCGGCCAGAATGTGTCAACCAATTCTTTGTAGAATAGAATAAAAAGCAAATAAGACCCTTAAACATGAAAAGTCCTAATCTTGATTCATTTAAAAAAAATACTTATTTGTAAGATAGTGCAGTATGAAATAAAAATGAATTATCTAAGAAATGAATCTTGCTTTTATTATTTATACACTAAACAAACAATAAAAGAAAACAAACTTACTGGATCTAATCCATCATCAACCAGCTTAGCGTTCATTATCTTGAGCATCTTAACGGCATCCTGCAAAATATATCTGAATATAATATACTGATCTTAGAGTCAAGTAATTTGTCCTACTTTGTGCGTTCTATGTGTGGGTGGAAATGCTTTTTTAGCATTATCCAACATTAAATATAAGTCCGCTGTTAGATCCGAAATGTTTGCGTAATCACCCTTTTTAAGCTTTGTCTGGATTTGACACATTGATATTGGTCGTTTAATTAATTCGAAATACTCGGGATGAAATCTCCGGTATGGCAACTTCCACAACGAATGTCCAAGCGGGGCGCCTGTTGCATTGGGATGATCTATATATTTATTGTTTACGAAAAACAATTATACACATATAAAGAAAATTAAAAAAAAAAGAAATAAAAAAAACGAAAATGAAATTATTAAAAAATTAATTTTAAATTATTGTGTAAATATAATATGAAACGGAATATAATATACAACTTAAGTAATTTGACAATGAGTATATATATGAAAAAATTTAAATTTTGTCTTATTCAAATCAAATTACTGGAATTAAATTTAGTGTGGGCCATCTACTGGCCTTTTTTTATAATTATAGGTTATTCTGACAATGACAGGTGCTACTGACAGAAAGTTCCATAACTCCACTGAGCGGAATAAATCGCTTCATGCCTGAAAAAATTCACAAGGTCTTGAAAAATTGAGGTTGCCCTAGTGCGAAGTTAGCCAATGAAGGCACTTGTATTTCATAATTGATTGATATTTTTTTCTTCCAAACAAATTTGTTCATATACAAGTATAGTTTTGTGATTAATTCACTTAGTTTTCTTTGCCCAAAAAATGTTCTTTATAGTTTTTCTTCGATGAAGGCAACATACAAGCCAAGATGAACATGTGAATAAGGTTTATGACCTTTATTGCCTAACGGTAGAACATGTGCGATTTTCGTTTCACCATTCCCCTTCGGTAATTTCGAAATACATACGCTCTGGAAGACCAATTGTGGAAAAAATCGACGAAGTCACGGAAATCGTGGAATCTGACCAAAAGAAAACGTTTGGAACGATCTATACAAATCTAGATACCACTAGTTTTAATTTTTTTTCTTGGTCCTACACTAGTTTACTATGACAGATGGACCGAATTTCCATCCAATACTGAATCGCTATCGTATTGACCCTTTTTTGAAGACTGTTGTGGATAACTTACGACAACGTCAACCGAAAAGTGTCCATTTGGTGGAATCTCGAGTCATCACTTGTCAGTTTTTTTTTCTTTTTTCAAACTCAGAACGCAATACAGTATTAAAACCTTTTCTCGAATTATCTGCTGGTCTGCTTACTAGTGTTTCATCACAAATAAATAGAAGGGACCTACATTTCCGGCTCCACCTTGAAAGAATAAGAAATGTTTAGTCCCGGAATAGAACTTTGAGCCTTTTGAATCTTTTCGATGAATTAGAAGTTACCTTTCGATTCGTTCAATACAAATTGTATTGAATGAGTTAAAGGCGGATATTCACCATATGTATATACGAATACTGGTGTTTCTCAAGGCTTCGTTCTGTCTCCACTTTTTCTTATTTTCATAAATGATGTCTTGTCCGTCACTTCTAATTCAATCCACTCCTTCGCCAATCTTCTTCGACCATAGTCTTGGAACGGCAGCGTATGTTTTTTGCTCATTAAATTTAGGTCTTAGCAGCATAATCGATTGGAGTGGAATTTAATGTGGGGATATGGAAGGGCCGCTGTCACGGTCGCGTTGGGCACTTTAAATTCATCAACGTCGAAGTGATGCCCGAGCAGAGGCTGAAGAACTTGAATAACAAAAGCTTGAGTCGTCTGACGAACAGCAATGGACCGAACTCGGTTGAAGACCTCCTGCTTCGCATTGGCCTCAAGGAGTACACTTCGGTGTTCGTCCTTAATGGGTACGAGGATCTGGAGCTGTTCAAGGAGCTCGAACCGGCTGACTTGGATTACCTGGGTATAGTCATACAGGATACAGGATACTCTACTGTTTACTGTCACTGTCTCAAAATTAGCAGCCATTATTCACGAAGGGCAATTGCGTTGTTAAAGCCGAGCGAATTTCCATCCTCCGTGTGTGTATCAACTGAACGCTTAGTTGGAACAACCAAATGTCCAGATTGAATGATCACTCGTATATCCTAAAGTCCTTACTCAAACTTACTGCTTAGTTAAAAGGCTTCTTTAGCTGTATTACACGAATATGCAGTTTATTTCCAGTTTTACTTTTCCCCTTCACTACCATCCACAGACTTTTTTAAGCCAATATGCCCTCCTCTCCCTTTAGTCATCTACTCTATAACTTAGACGTGCTGCGACTTAATTATTAAACACTTTACCGCGCGCCAACTATAAAAAAAACTGACTAATGAAAGTGAATAAGAAGAATTTTTTAACATGTACTGTTAAATATTTAATTACACAATCCAATACAATACAACATTACTTTAGAGGGCTTTCACCTTTCAACGTGAATCACTATTACACTATCTAGCACATAGCCTTTAAAACAAACGCTCTCAGTAAATGGTTTTAGTAAATAACCTAGACACCTAGATTTCTTGCTGTTGAACTTTAAATTTGAGACCGTTTAAAAAATAACTTTTTCCTTTCAGAAAAACTAACTTTCAGAATACATTAGAAGAGAGCAATATGCAATCACTAAATGGTCCCAAAAAAGAGTTTTGCCGAACTCCTCTAGTCGCTCTAAGGAATCCTTATTTTGTTTTACAAAGTTTATTTTCTTCGTGGAAGAGTAAGAAACGTCACATAGTATTTATCAATAGCTTGCCTTTATATTCGGTGAAGTTGATTATAGCTTTTATACAGCTACGTTATTTTCTTAAACCGAACTTATTTAGTCAAATAATGTTCAATGTACAAAGGAAAACTAAGAGTTGCGTTTAAACGTTTGTTAGAAAGAAAGAATAGTACAGCAAAAGGTCTGTAATCGCTAGGTTTATTAATTTTAGAACTGTGGCGAATAAGTGCCAATTTTTACCACTGCTACCATAAAATATATACAAAAACTATTCAAGTTCAAAATTTTCTTATTATAATTACCTGAAGAACTAGCTGTATTGAATAAATGGTCAAATAATGACCACATTGGTCCTTCTCCTTTTTTATCGATATCCTCGTCATCTGAGGTGTCGACTTCCATCTTTAGGGAAGCGATTGATGCACTGGAAAGAGCTTTATTTTTCTTCAGGCTGCTCATTTTCACACGCCCGGCTTCAATTTCCATTCTTCGCTGCGTGAATATCTAAAATGGCCAACATACTTTTTAAATAAATACAACAAGTCTGAACAAACAATATATACCTTTTTGAGAGTTTTTGCATCCTTGTATATTTGAGATCCAGGTTCATTGAATTGGCAAGCATTTTTTGTCATTTGCAACAAATCCTTTTCCATTTCAGTTAAATTTGAATAAGCGTTTGTTTGAATTTTTGTAGCAATTAGTCTTAAATCGATTGGATGCTCAATCACGTCATAATAATCAGGATATACCTTTTTTGAAGGTAGTAACTGAAATTCTTTGTGTAATGGACGGTCGTTCATAGTTGGATCTACAACAGTCATAACAGAAATAAATAGTTCTTCATACGGATCAAAATCTTCATCCACTTTATTAGAGCTTTCCGAAGTTTCGCTCTCATTTGCCGTTGACCTACGAGGATTTCTTCCGACACGCTTGGAACGAGGTTCTTCTTCAATTCCAGCAGATTCTAAAATTTTCGACTTATTTGTATTGAAAAAATGCAAAAGTGTACAAGCGTCTTGGTATTCGAGAGAGTCATATTTATAAAATGCTTTAGCATTATTTACTAAGAGCTCAATGTCTTGGGCTAGTTCATCAACATCATCGTAAGAATCTGTTTTCAATTTTTGTTGTATCTTAAGTAAGTCTATTGGGTTTGCAACAACATCGTAATATGAAGGTTCTTGACGTCTTTTTGGCGCGCGGATGAACGTATCGCATAACATAGAACCATCTTCTTTTTTAATATTTCGAATAGAGTCATAAAGTTGTTGACAGAGTTCAGACTAGAAAAAGCAAAATATAGTTTAGCTTCTTACTTGAACTTTTTATGGAAATACAAAATCCTATCATTTTTTTTAACATGTGTTAAGTTCTGGCAAAAATAAAATATTAAAAAAGCCCAAAAAATGTACAAATGAGTATGTGTTGTATTTTATCTATGCACCTGCATTTGCATAAAACGCGTTTATCCAACTGCATATTTCGTCTTGTTAGATGACCGATTTTATTTATAAATGACTTCTAAATTATAGCAACGATCATTTTGTTACGATCACAAACCAATGCAAGTTTTTAAACAAACTATTGTATTTTAATGTATATAATTGATATTTACAGAAAGCACGAAATAGTTCTACAAATGTATTAATAGCGTTGTCGGGTTTTACGAATAGATGCTGTAAACTTTGAATTATCATTCAGGATTTCTTACCGGGTCAAGACGCTTTCGTTTTCTTCCCACTTGTACAGGAGATTGCTCTGGAGTCGAGTCGTCAACAACCTCTTCATCTTGTCGACTAGCTACAGAACTTGCTCTACGACGCCTGTTTATCATATTTTTGTAAATATATTTTCTCTATTATATTTTAATAAAAACACAAAAACACAGTCCCCTCAATAGCCGAATAGTACACAGATGCCAACTATAAACCACAGATAATATCGACTGTAATCTTTTTCATATGTTGCCTTTTGGAATATTTGACAGCGTTCTTACAACCGTTCCAGGCAATAGGGCTGAACAGCGTTGCCAAGATCTAACAATAATTCCAGAGTTGAAATAGCTCCGAATTTCTTACACTGTTCCACAAATTTCCTTTGTAGTTAGTTATACTTAATTCAATGCATAGAACAAATACAGCAAATTCAAAGAACAATTAAAAAGGCAATTTATTCAATAGTAATAATGCCAATTATATTGAACAATATGTTAATTATAAAAATAGTACATACTTCTAGGCGCTTATTTACCTTTTTTCCAAGAGAATTAATATCACATTGTGGTCTCCGTAGTGTAGTGGTAAGTGCGTCGATCGCCGCGCAGAATGTCTAAGTTCGATTTCCTTGTGGGCTGTAGGGCCACTCAATTATTATTATTATTTCTATTATTATTAATATCACATTAATGATAAAACAAAAAATCCGTTAAGTTAAGCTCTTAATATATGCCTTTTTTAACTTAAAGGTCAAATCACAACGGTGCGCTCGCGGTCGGGCTTTGACAGGCTTTGGTAGGTTTTTTATCGATTTTATTAGAATGTTATGTCAAGGCGCGACTTCCTTAATTTTCAAATCGAAATAGAACTCGGGCGTTTGACAAAAGTAAAAGTAGACAAAAATATATTTTATTTTGAGTAGCATTTCAGAGAAATATATATTCCAGGTATAATTTCAATTAAACAAAAAGTTATCTATAAAGTAACACATCTTAATTTCATAGAATGGATCTTTCTTTAATGGATTCACTTGACTGGGAAGAATATATGTATATATATTACTCACTAATTGTTGTTCTGGGATATGCACAAACAAGGAAACTATGAGTAAGAAAATTGAATCTGGACCGGAATACAAATATGTTCTATGTTCTGAACTTTGAAAAAATCCAAGGAGAAGAGCCTCAGCATTTCTTCAAAATTACTCGAATAAGGCCGAGTACGTTTGGCTTGGACATTGACAGAAGCATTCTTGGAGACGACATCGCAAACGATATCAATATTACCAAAATTTTTCTTGTTTTATTTAATTATTTGCTATTAAATAACTAATAAATATTAAGTAACTGATAAATAAGTCGCCCAAGTCTGCCGCTACCAATTCAAATCTGTAAGTAAATAACTCAAATCTGTAGCTTCGGTAGCCTCTTCCCATATGCAACCCATTCATTCAACTAATTACATATGGCCCTCCGTAAAGTATTTCTTTAAAGGCAACCGAGTACGAGGCTATAAGCAAAGGGGACCGTTCAGATGTGGGTAACCACGCGTTCTTCAATCGCCAACCCAATCGAAAAATACCGCAGTCGTCGATCATCGGGTTGAGCTTCAGAAGTACGCTCTTAATACTGGTACCTTAAAAGAAACAACAGATCTTGCAGCATGTCCCTTTGAAATTTCGCTTTGTATAGTGAATAGAACGTTCACCCCGGGCCCTTTATGAGTGATATTAGTTTGTTTCAGCTATTCACTTTCATCTCTCTACAGACATATTGAATCAAACCACCAAATGTCGAACTCCGCCTATTAGCATGGGTTATGTAGCCAGAAGCCACATCAGCTGGATTACTTTTAGTGGGAACATAGCTCCCGGCGTCTATCGATGTCAGGGCCTGTATTTATATGAGCCTGATAGCAACGCACTCTTTGTGTTGTCTGGGGTTTGATCGAATCCAGCTCAGCGTAAGCAGTAAGTTTTTACATCCGAGGACTGTAATACTTTTTTTGGCAGCCACTTTTGTAGTAAGAAGTGCCCCGTTCATCAGGCACAGTAAGCGTTTTTAATGGTGCCACCCGAGAATTGGCCATTCAACGATTTGGTGACGAGGCAAGGAAATGCCAGAACTCTTTTGTCACCTCCTGGGTGGACCTTTGCAACGCGTCCCAGCCTCCATTTGCTAGGAGGAATGTTGTCCTCTTTGACTACGACGAAATCTCCCACGGCGATGTTTGAGAAAAAATTGTTCCATTTAGCACGTTTTTGTAATTGTTGTAAATACTCATCGTGCTACCTTTTTCAGAAGTAGTGACGCAGCTGCGAAATAAGACTCCATCGAAGCTTGATACCACTTCTTGTATCGCTGAATGCCATCATCAAAGTAATATCGTTCATTCATGCTTCATTATCTTCATCCACGCCAAGAAGAATATCACTTCTTTCTGAAATGGTCTGTCCTTTGGGAGCAGGACGGCGAATATTGTTGACAAACCTGCAGTAACATGTAAAATTTTAGATAAAGAGGAATATTAAGCTATGAAATTCTAAATTTTGTGTGACTTCATGCTTGTAGCAGTGACGGTAGTAAACAGTTTTTGCGGAGGCAAAGCTTCTGAAGATTTGGTTATCTCCACCAAAGAGTAAAATCATGCAATTCTTGTGTGGCAAGCCCCGAGACGCACAGTCGGCTGGATTCTGATAGGATGGGACATCGCTCTGCGGATACAACTTCCTGGATTAGAGCTATTCGGTTGGCAACAAAAGTGCACCAGCCTAAAACTAGCTTAACTAAACAATTGATTTATAACTTACTGGCCCTCCGCGGGCACTCTAAGTTAACCTAAGCTTAACGGAATGTTTTTCAACGTCTCAACAATAAATTCTTCTCTCTTTCTAGAGAGCTTAACGTAAACTAAGAAAAATGTCCACACATAGATGTTACGAATTGATGAATGTAAAAAAATTTTCACGTGTTTTATCAATCGCGCTAATAGAGCCGCGGCGCATAATTCTAGCCGTGGTAAGGACAATGTTTTTATGGGCGCTACCCGGCGAGTAGAGAAACTATACATCAGCAGCGTGAGCAGATTGTGACGCCTCACCGAACCCGTGGAGATCCGTTACAGTTTTCGGATCGCCGAATCCAATCCATCTTGGTACTTTGATCATTGCTAAGTTTGGAAGATTAGCGCGATAGTCAAGCTATCTTCGTTTAACCCATGAGGGTACTTGTTCATCCTACTTGACTTTCCGTCTCCAAAGGCTTTGAAATAGCAGCTTAGGAATGATAGTCGTTGGAGGAAGCAAACCAAGTGGGTCGACAAGCTTCGTAGCATCTGAAAGTAATTGACATTTAGTGAGATTTAAGGTATCAATATCAGAAATCTGCACTATATATGCAAAAACATCAGACGACTGATGCCAGTTTAAACCTAATGTCTTGACGCTATCAGAGTCTGTAAAATTCAAGCTTGCTTTGATTTCACGCTGATCTGTTGGAACGGGATTAAGAACAACCATTGAATTCGTGGACCATTTGCGTAACGGGAAACCGCCTTGATTTATACAATATAAAATGATAACGTAGCTAAAGAAACGCTGGAGCACCACAAGGCCTTAGGCCATATAAATAAAAATGTAAAGATTAAATAAGTGTGTATACTTCATTTCTGTAGACTTTTAAACGGCGATGACGGCCCAAATCCCGCTGTTAGGCAGAATATTCCACTCAATTTGGACGACGATAGGCCAGAATTCCGTCCCCCCGACTTAGACGAGGTCAAGATAGCAATATCGAGACTGAAGTCGAACAAAGCTGCTGGAGCGGATGGACTGTCCGCAGAACTGTTTAAAAAAGCAGCTGGAGACGACCTGGTTGGGCACATGCATAAGCATGCTCGGTGAGTGGAATCTCAGCGTCGTCTGTCCGGTCCACAAAAAAGGAGACTCCTTCGACTGCGCCAACTTTCTAGGGATTAGTCTCCTTAACATCACATACAAGATCCTCTCTGCCGTTTTGTGTGGACGCCTGTAACCGTTTGCCAACAACCTGAATGGTCCTTATCAGTGTGGTTTTAGACCAGGGAAGTTCACCATCGACCAAATCTGCACACTACGGCAGATCCTGGAAAAGACCCAAGAAGTGCAAATCGACACTCACCACCTATTCGTTGATTTCAAGGCCGCATATGACAGTGTGCATAGAGACGAGCTACACAGCGCCATGTCTAGTTTTGGCATTCCTACCAAACTCGTCAGATTGTGTAGGATGACGATGGAGAACTCTCGCTGCTCCGTCAAGGTCGAGAACGAACTCACCGAGACCTTCAATGTCAAAAAAGGTTTTAGACAAGGCGACGCACTGTCATGTGACTTCTTTAACATCATCCTTGAGAAGATCGTGCGTAACTCGCAGCCACCCGAGACAGAACTCAGTCTTCCAAAGAACGTCACTTTTACTGGTGGCTCCACCAAAACCAGCCCCCGTCACCGCTCGTAACTAACCCTGAAAGCTGACCTTGTGGCCAGTTTACATAGTTTCTAAGGTAGTTCGTAAGTTTTTTATATAAATATGAAATATAGTATGTAAAAAAAAAAGTGCAGCATAGCATATAATATATATATGTCACGCATATAAATGCCGTATACGCTATGGTGCACATATCCGTATTCGTACGGATATAGTTAAGTAGTTTTAATAGTACCTCTTAGTTTAGTTTAGGTTAGTCTTCCTTTAAGCTAGGTTAAGTCCAGCTCAGATTGCCAAGTTTTTTTCTATCTTTTCTTGGGACAACATTGAAATATATGAATATATGTAACAAAAATAAATAATTTAACGCCCATTATGCCCAAAGGCACTTGTAATTAGATTAGATATAGATTAGCTTAGAGCACCTGTGTAGGGTCAGTAAGTTAAATTTTAAACTATTGTTAAGATTCAATAAGCATCCTTGAGAAGATCGTGCGTAACTCACAAGTCAATACCAGAGACACGACCTTCCAAAAGTCGGTTCAATTGCTAGCTTACGCCGACAACATTGACATGATTGGACGAACACAGAAAGCCGTCAATGGCGCGTTTGCTGGCATTGAAGCGGATGCGACTAAAAAGGACACACAATATCGGCGTCTCGGACAGAGCGTCACACTAGGCAGCAGAAACTTCGAGGGAGTTAAGGACTTCGCCTACCTCGGCTCCGCGGGAAATAGGGACAACAACAACAGTACCGAAATCAAACGCAGAGTCACTCTTGCCATTCGCTGTTTATTTGGGCTCAAGAGGCAATTGAGTAATAAAGCCCTCTCTCGAAGGACTAAGCTTGCTTTATATAACAGCTTGATCATTCCAGTCCTACTTTACGGCGCAGAAATCTGGACATTACTAAAAGCGGATGAGGAAGCCCTTAGTCTTTATGGGCTGTACAGCGACATGCGCCTAGTTAAGCGTCTCTGGATACAACGCTTAAGATGACTAGGCCATGTAGAGCGTATGGGCACCACTGCTCCGGCCCGAAAAGTCTTCGAATTTGAGCCATTGGGACAGCGCAACAGAGGACGGCCCAGGTGGCGCACATAAGTGGAGATGGACTTCCACCAACTTGGAGTGCGCAACTGGCGGCAGCTGGCGAAAGAACGTGCTGACTAGAGAGGCATGTTTGTAAAGGCCCAGGTCCACCCCGGACTATAGCGCCACAAAAAGAAGAAAAAGGAGCAAATGGTCTTATTTTCAGTGGTAACATTGAAGTCTGTCTTAAAACCATCTGTATAAATGAATTAATTGTCGTGTAATTTATTTTTTATCTTGGTAAAATTAGGTCTGAATATTTCAGGGGGGGTATCGGTTTTTTTTAAATGTTCTTAAGGAAGAGATGATGGAAGAGGAGTGAAAGTACCAGGGAGGAGGGTTAGACGGATAGGAGGGGATTAGTTGACTAGGGATACCAAATTCATTGCATAGGTCTGTGGAACGTTCTAAACTGGATTTTATTTTATTAATTTTTCGTTTCCTTTTTATGAGGTCACCGAGAGGAGAGTCATTAGAAAAGAGAGTGCATTTGTAGAGTTTTAGTGTCGACTATTGTCTCAGATTTTCGATGGATAGCATGTTTGCTTCGACTATGAGATGGTTAATTAGGGTTGTCCGGTATGCGTTGAGTGCTTTTCTAATTGCTTCATTATAGGTAGTTTTAATTTTGTTAAGTTGGGATTTCGAAGAGTATCCGTAAAGGACCGTAAACAATTTTGCTGACTATTGTAGGTTAGGGAGAGTGGGTTCCAGTTGAATTTTCTGAAAGAAGGGGATTTAATAACGTTACTTACCTTTTTACTGAGACTGGGAAGGATGTAGTCTATATGAGCGTTCCATCTGTATTTTTTTTGGAAAACGATGGCAATAATTTTTATGTTATCAACAATTTCTAAATTGACTATGTTAAACAAAATTTTACAAGAGCAATAGTGTTTTCTGCAGATTTGTAGGTGTTTACTCTTCGTAAAAGATAATTTTGCTCCAGAATAATCGCACCAGGAAAAAATGTCTTTGAAAATTGGGGTAAGATCTATTTCAGTTGAAATCGATTTCTTATTTAATTTTTTTAATGATGGTGAAGTCATCGACGTAAGCAAAGAATGGGATTTCTTTATTAAGGGACAGGGTGTGAGAGAGTTTGTTGAATGCTATAATGAAAAGTGGGACAGATAGTGGGGATCCTTGAAGGACGCCGTTGAAAAGGGGTAAAGAGGAGGATTGATCCAACTCGGACTTAGATTTTTCTATTGCACAAAAAGTTGAATATGTACCTGATAATGTTTGGACCTACTTTCCAAGTTTTCAGCTGGTCAACTATGGAATGAATTCCGATTCTGTCGAAGGCTTTTGTGAAGTCGAGGGATATTAGGGGAAAGGTAGCTCTTCCTTGAGAGAAAGTTAATAACGTGGTTGTTAAAGCAGAGAAGGGAATCGGTTACTGATTTGCCTTTTTTGAAGCCCATTTGTTAACTGCTAAGAAGTTTTTTGCGTGTGACAAACCATCAGAGTCTATTGGCGATTATCTTGTCGAGAACTTTGGCACAGCAAGGGTTGAGAGAGACGGGTCGGTAGGATTGCAAAAGAGATTTATCGGAATTCGGTTTGAGGATTTGTGGGATATGGTTTTACAGGATTGAGTGGTAAAGTTTGAGTGGTCTGGATTTCATGGGAATCTCAAGTTCTAAGGGTCTAATAATACCATCAATCATTTTTGCATTGTTTGAAGGGGAGTATGTAATAGATGGGGATGAAATAGATTTATGTTGGTTAAATAGATGGAAAAAGTTTGACTCATGGGATTCTTTAGACCAGAATTTGGCAAATTTATTAGCTATAGTTTGAGGATTAGTGATATTTGAACCGGAAGAATTAGAAAGAGCAATACAATTAATAGGCCAGAAAGATTTGAAAGGGAAATTGAGTTAAACTTCTTCTTTTTCGGATGGCGCTACAGTCCGGGGTGGTCCTGGGCCTCAACCAACATGCCTCTCCAGCTAGCACGATCTCTTGCCAGCTGCCTCCAATTGCGCACTCCAAGTAGGTTGAGGTTCTTTTCCACTTGTGTGCGCCATCTCAGTCTAGGACGTCCTCTGTTGCGTTGTCCCTGTGGTTCGGATCCGAAGACCCTTCGGGCCGGAGCAGTGCTGTTCATCCGCTCTACATGGCCTAGCCACCTTAAGCGTTGTATCCGTAAACGCTTGATTAGTTTCATGCCGCCGTACAGCCCATACAGTTCGTGGTTGAATCATCTCCTCCAGCTGCCATCAACGCAAACAAGACCAAAAATCGCAAGCAGAACTTTTCTCTCGAACAGACCATCCGCTTTTAGTAGTGTCCAAGTTTCTGCGCCGTAAAGCAGGACTGGGTGTTGTACAAAGTCATTTGGTCGTTCGGGAGAGGGCTTTATTACTCAATTGCCTCTTAAACCCAAAGAAACGGCGATTGGCAAGAGTGATTCTGCGCTTGATTTTGCTCGCTGAGTTCGGCCGATCACGTCAATGTCATCCGCATACGTTCAGATGGAGTGCTTTTGGGAGATGATGTTGTTAGCGCTGGTTGCGCTGTGAGAGAGGTTTTAGCAACTGAAGTTTATAGGATTTTGAGCATTATAAATTTGTTTGGCCTCTGCTAGCGATCATTTCTTAATGATTTTGATTTTTAAAATTTCTTTTTGCTGAATAAATGCTTTGCAATCGTTAGATGATGCAGGGTTATCTTCTTTGCAATTGGCGCAAGTAGTAGTTAGGCAAGAAACTGGATCGTGTGGGGGTTGATTGTAGTTGTCGCAGCGACCCAGATTCTTGCATCTTTTTTACGTGTGGCCTAAGAGTTGGAAATTTATGCACCGCATAAGCGTCGGGAAGTATTATCGGACTTGTACATTGTACCAGCCAATGTTTACCGTTGTTAGGGGCAGAAACGGTCAAAGGTCATAAGAACGACACCCGAAGTATGTTCTGTGCCATCTTTGTACTTTGACGTGAATTTAAAAACTTCGCTGACACCCTGGGAGTTCATTTCTCTGACTATTTCCTCCTTTGGTACCTGAATTAGGCAAGGACGTTTCTTTCCATGAATTGAGTATATCGTGGAGTGTTACGTTGATGGGGCAGAGTCTAGAACAAAAGCCTTTCCAAATAGTACCCAACGAAGTTAGTTTGTTGCGCAATAGGATTGTCCTTTGGGCCACGAATTAATCTATCGAGCAGGAACTTACCCACTTGATCGCAGGCCAACAGCAATGCAACTTGTGCAGGAACGTTGAAGTTTGAATCAGCTAAACGTTAGCCTTCTAAATGTTACCATGTTCGTTTATGGATATGTTTGCTAATATATTTGCTTGAATGGTTTCGGTGAAACTATTATCTAATGAAGGTACCGAAAGCTTCACAACTCCTTTGGAACGACCGTAAGACATTTATACCTTCAACCCTGGATGGTGAAGAAATACTGCTTAGCGAAAGTCTTTCAACTGATTGTTTTGTTATAAAGGATAGCTGTGAAGCATTGTTGAACAGAATACTTATTGTACGAATTCCTCCAAAATGATCAACCACTTTAGCATTTGCCGTGAAACTCCTCGCCCGGTACGAAATCTTATGTTTTCCTTCACAAAAATAACATTTATCGATTTTCTTAGGCATGGCAAGAACGGCTGCGGTGATGTCGGTTTCATGACTAAGTTTACTGACTGTTAGATGTAGTAGCCAATCATCCTAGTTAGTGACAGATCTTATTATGGTCTTGGGAGAACTGTAGTTTTCTTGAGTGCTGTAATTAATTCTCTTATGCCTACGTTCGACTCCTATAAGAGTTTTGACAAAGTAAACAAAACTCGAAAATGAGCATCGACAATAACACATTCTTTGCTGAGTAGCTCCCAGGTTTCCTCATAGTTGTTGTTGGTGGCAGATAATGCCTTGATAACTTTGAGTGCTTCTCCGCGTAAGCTGCTTCGCCAGTAATGAAATTTTTGTGATCCTGGAAGAGATGTTTCACTGTGGATTTGGAACAAAAATGCGTCATATTGTTTCCAATTCCAGCGAATTGTGGTAAATTCATGCGTGGCAACTTGTCACCCGCATACTGATGTTGTAGTTTAAACTTATGGTGGCTTTGAACGGCTACCAATTTAGATTGTCCATTCACCCATTGATGGTCTAAAAGCTTAAGGATTCCCTTAATGTCCGCTTCTTCAAGAGTCTCCGCTTTCTTACTGGTTTTCAGTACACGTTTTAGAAAATTCCTGAGCATGTCACGCTTGGTGGTCAACATTGTAAATTATATATGATTAATAAATATTATGCGATATACAACAGATGTCACCAATTTGAAAAATACGGAATTGAAGGGCCAACAATGTTGCGAAATAAGTAAATACGAAAGAAAACTATTTTTGCTGGTTCAAATGATAATTTATTAAGCAATACTTTAAGACTTTAAACTTTTATACCTTCCAACGGCTAGTTGGTGTAACTTCCCTATTACGGCAAGTTGGCGTAACTTCCCTGTTACGGCAAGTTGGCGTAACTTTCCACCTTCTCCAAGTTGTTTGTACAAGATGTTAAGAATACTAACTATCACGTTGTCACATAAAGAAATTATTTAACAACAAACAAAAGAAAACTTTAACACTTGCGCTAGAAATGTTGCGCAAGTCATTGAGACATCAATATATTCCTTCGCAGCACATATTTGTTCTCTTCCAGTATGCTTCACGGTTTTGATCCATTAGATGACCCCAGTTGGAAGAGATTCTGAGTGAAGGCTTCTTCACTCTCGTTGTCGAGGTAAATAAGTAAGTGGTCATGAATGAATGATGTTTTCCCCTTCTAGTAGCATAGTCCTCAGCAACTCATCGGAAGGATACCGATTCGGAGTTATTTGCCGGATTACTGTTTTGACCAAGCGCACCAGTCTCTTTCAACAATCGCCCATATGTGGAGAACCGGGTGGAATGAAAGTCCGTTTTATATTGGAATAGTTGAATGTATCCGCTAGCTTATCCTTGTCGACATTCTCATAGACCTCGATTAATTCACGGTTGACGGAACAGATCCGCAGGATGCAATATTTTGCTCTCTGAAATCACAGATCAATGTACTTCAGCAGTTAATTTGCCAAAACTACAGACTAGCTGTAAGCTTGCATTGGGGCAATAAAATCGGATTGTAAGATCTAACAACCCCAGCATGTTCTCACAAGTAAATAAAATCTTCCAAGAGAGAGATATTAAAGACATTGCTGTTATCCAGAGCGGGGCACGGCACCCTTCATGCCGCGTCTAAATTGGTTTCCGACATACAATAGAGTAGAAACAAAACACAATGGAAAAGGCGTAACACGGTATGGTTAGGAGGTATCTTTCTTATGATGGTCAAGCTCCGCATTAATAAAACATTGCTTTATATGATCAATGATAGTAACTGGTAGGAAGTTTGATGTGAAAAATGGCAACGAAATTTTCACTACTGTGTTCCACACCGTAAATAGGTTGCAACAAGAGGCGGTTTTTCGCCAATCGTCTTCCCTTTATTTACAAGCGATCTCATAGGTTCTATGCCTAACATTAAAGCATTTGCCCTTTATCTAATCGCGTACAGATCAGGTCCGAAGGTAGAGGTAATAAATGTCTTGTTGCAACGGGACTTCGATACAATTCCACGATCTTGCGGCGACTGGAAGTTGAAAATCAAGTACTAGAAGTGTAAGACTATCCTTTTCAGAACCCCAGAGCCTCAAGGGACACGAAAAGAAACTGGCGCTAGTTCGGTATAGTTGATCCACAGAGTCAGCCGTTAGTTGTAATGTAGTTAAATATCTTGGCATTTCGTTGGACCAATATCTGTACTAAACATGCAGCTATAGCTCTGATAAAAGCCAAAAAACCTTTGCTGCGGCAATTTTGTTGTTTTACAGCAGTCAACTTGACACCAGAGTAAAGGTAATTTGGTAATTTGAGGACCATGTACTCAATTGTCCAATTATTGTATATGGTTGTCCTGTGTGGTCCAACGTCCAGATGGTTAAGATAAGGGGATTTTAGAGGTTATGTCTTCGGGCCTATCTTCGTTTATATCGAATACCAGAATTCCAATACAAGACATCTTACGAGACAAACATTATAAGACTAAATAATTTTATTTTTAGGCTGATCCGGAGTCACACTGCTCGAGGTCTGATCTTTGGGGGCTTACTGCCCTAATGAAATGTACCATGAACGGGTACGTCTTAACGGCTTCATTCCACCTGCAGCTTTCCCCTATTTAGACATCATCTTCCACGACGCACGTCGTACAGTAGAAAGGCAACCTCAATACGAGCCGGACGTCGCTCGCAGCCACGAGGAATACGGTGTAGTTGAATCCGTGAGGTTAACTCACATAGGTTAAGGTAGTTTCAAGATTTTTATTAAAAAAAAAAAAACACAAAAAAAGGGGCACAATTGTGTATTAGAATTTTATGTAAAGCATATAAATAACACATACGCCCTTGTGCACGCGTCCGTATAGTTTTACGGACAAAGTTAAGAAACTATAAGTTTAAGCCTAGATTTAGGTAGTTTCAGTAGGTAAAGTAGTCATATAAGTTACGTTAAAAAAAGAGGAAAAATAATCCAGGTTTTTGTAATTTTCTTGGAGAAGAAAAAACTAGACGCATATAGGCTTGAGCTTCGAACTAAATATAAACAATAAAGGATACCGAAAGGCATAAGAAATAACAAAAATCATAGGATAGCTTAGAGAAGTAGTAAAGAGTCAGTAAGTTAGGACTAAGATCATAGCATAGGCTAGTTTTAAGTAATTTTTGTATAGCATTTAAAAAATTAATTTGAAAACCAAATGATGATGGTAAATGTGAAATTTCGAGATGTATGTGCCTCTTATTGTGAGGCACGTCAGCAGTACACAGTTTTTCTAGACTTTAATACAGTTATGGGACCGAAGTAATCAATCCCAACATGCAAACGGACGCCCGAAAGCTGGCAGCCTGGCAGATGGGAGTTGAGGCTTCATACTGGGTTGGGGTATTGCGGCAATACTCTTACATCTTTTCCGGAGAACAGCTCATGTGCGGAATGTAGTACCTTTGTAGCAACTTATTAATCACTGTTTTGTGGTGACTAGAATCTTTTACGGTTAATTAAATATTTGAATTAATCCCGTAGAAATAATATAGTGAAGAGAAGAAGAGATGTTGTTGTATGTGTCAGATATGCAACATATGTGTTCAAGCCAGTCGTTTTGTTATCAGTTGCTTGATTTCAGCCGCGCAAAGAAGTAGTGTTTTTTCTTATTCACTTGGACTTGTGGTAAAAGAGTGCAAAACTATAATAAAAAAATTGTCATTGCTCGTCTGATCACTACGAGGCTGATTCTACGTTTTCCATTGGAACACAAGTCACAAACCATAAAATAACATACTCAGACGATACACCTTCTGAACCAGAAAAAGAAGAAAATCGAAACTACATCTTTGACTACTAGTGCTAATAGAAGTGAACCAGAAAAAATACAATCTTCTCAACCATCGGCTGAACCAGTGAATGATAGTTTTGAGTGTAAGCTCGTTCACAGAGTTAACGTTTTCCCGAGATAGCCAAACTTTTTATATGTCTACAAGTTATAGCTGTAGGAATCACGAGCATGTAGTTATGCTATCTTAGTTTTCCCATAATCAACATAAGCACCAACTTTCCAGGTAAAGAACTTTACCATTGCAACCGTATAGATCATCAATCCGACATTTAATAGAACTATTGGCTCTCTTCAGCTGACGTCATTATTCTAGTCTGGCTTTTAAATAGTTTGTTGCAATAATCAATTTCCTTTTCTTCGCTATCTTTTCCTAATCCATGTGTGATGCAATGTCCCAAATATTTTACTTTCTTCTGTAGCATATTGTACTTCTGCTTGAGTGTCTCACATGCAATCCCTTGGAATACTTCCTCTAGTTTCTTCTAATCGTCTTTAAAGCCCTTTTCATTACGATGATGTCGTCAAGGTGTATCAAGGTCTTTCAATGTAACTCCTGATGCTTTATTAGCATCTCCAATGTTGCTGATCCAGATGACATGACCAAAAACTGTCATAAACCTTCGCCAGTAGTAAAAGCTGTGTAATTACATATTTAACAATTGCCAATATTTATACTCAAAATTAGGAAACACTTTGCTCCCAAACATGTGCACAGTATCTTGTCTCTATTCTTGGCAAGGGATTACTGTTACACGGAAGATGACAGGATATCCCTTCGTATCTTGCGTCAGCCCTTTCCAATGTAAGTAAAGAAAAGCTTCGGGTAGAAAAAAAAACCGCTTAGCTTAACAATGAAATTATCTATTATCTATGCTCATTAGGTTCTCCTCTTTTCACAAGTATAAAATTTCTTGTAATCGGATTCAGGTATTCGTTACAACCGAAGGCAGACCCGAGGATATCTGCACATCTAACACTCTAATTTTTCCACCTGGAAAGGGCTCCGGTTCATGGCGGATAAGAATCAATTGCTAGCAGATCATTGTAGTATCAACATGGCTGCTGTACAGCAATCAACTTGCAACCAGCACACACCAGCAAATTCTTTTAAAGCTTTCTTCAGAGCATTAGCTGTATGTTTACGCAATGCAAGTAACGACCCGACCAAATACGGGTAACCTTTGCCGAATTTGTGCCAGTTTTCTACACATCCAGTGCCTTAGTGGACAGATGGCTAACTTCTTTTTCTTCAATTAGTCCCTGGAATAGAGATGTATTTGTTTTCATCATTCGCGACGGCATTGTTTGCCAGGTCGTCACTGAGCCTAATGAAACCAGGAATCTCAAATCAAGGATATAAGTGCGTCAAAAATTCTCTGTTATCTAAATTATGGCTGGTCCAATGGGGTTCGTTGAACGTTTTGGTTTGTTTAGTTTTACCTTTTTCTGGGAATTTTCACCTATGAAAAAGTCGTCGTCTAGCACAGCCCCATCTGAATCGATTCCGATCATTTCAGTAGGTGAGCTTCGTCTATAGTTCCTACAATGCGCGAGCTCATCTTCGACCCTTTCGAAAGCTAGTCTGTAATTTAAACCAGTTGGTCTGTAATGATATCAGACAGAAGGTTAGCACTGTCTGTTGTTCCTGCTTTCTGTGTCTTTTTTGTTTTGACTATCCGCGGAATTCGAACCCGGGACGCGGAGCCAATAATATAAAAACACTCAGCCTTAACTTCTTGAAAATAGGTTTAAACAATTTTGAGCGAATCAAATTCATTCAGCCCATCTTATTTATTCTATAGACAGGCATGCAGTAATAACCACAAATTATCAAGAACAAATGATTTAGTTAACAGATACGATCGCCAACAACCATTCATGTCGACACAGCTGTTTCTGTCACCGAAGTAAAATCTGCTTATCTTCATTGTCGTTTTCCTCAACATAGATCTATGAGGACATCGCTTCCTCCGTCTTCACATTTGACCCAAGAGTCAGCCACTGATGAAATATAACTCATGCATAGGAGTAAGTTAATTTACTTTCTACATATATACGTATAACAAAAAACACCAAAACAATTTCATTCCATAACGACATAAATGTCCATCAACTATGTTTTACGAATGAATTTGAGCTTTCGTTTTGCTAAATAAACGCTTCGCCCCTTTCCTTTACGAGATTCCTTATTTTGTAGATTAACCGTAAGCTGTCATGATAAGTTCTATGTGTCTTTAAAAAAATGTTTTAGTAAAACGGCTAAGATCATGCAGTATAATCCAATACCAGAGAATCAAAGCATTTTAATCCCATATTACAAAGTCGAAGTATTTTAAAATTTTTTTACGCCTTTCACGCTAAGGTCTTTAATGAGAAAGTGCTTTTATTGAAGAATAATATGTTCCAATACCTCTAACGCAATTGCGTATTGGGAAGTGTCGATTCATTAACATTTTTTTCATATTGTTTTTTTTTTCGACAGCAAAAGTACGTGCAGAATAAAAGTCATTCAGACAACTGTACCAACAACGAAAATTGGTTCTACACGGAAGAATTTTCTCTGCGGGTTTTTTGTGTTTCTTTGTTTTTGTTCAAATTCGAGGTTAGGCTAATCTAGGCATGATAGTACTCGATTTTATAAAAGGCTAAAATATAAAACAAACATACGTAGATACAAGTTTAATAATACAAAAAATTTATAAAAATTTATAATATTATAATTTATATTTGTTAAGACATATGAATTGAATTATGTGGGAAAAATATATGAAATATTTTGATTGAGTGGCACCTGTCCACAAGAGACCAGGGGGTGCCAGGGCCTCTTCAGCAATGACTGTATTGCACGTGATATTGATCCCTCACGAGTAGAGGGGACATACAGTTTTTTTTCAATTCCGAACTGCAAGATTTGAGAATTTGAGATGAAAATTTATTGTCAGTAACTCGCAAGGTGGTGCATGCAAAATGCGAGGTGTTTATTTCGGAGAATAAACGACGTGAGATTCGAAAATGGCGAAAATTTTATATGTTGGGATTTTCTTAAATTTTCTTGACCGTTATTAGCAAAGTATATACGGCTGATGCCAACATAAAAAATCAAGTCGTTAATTTTAAAGAAATTTGCTCAACTCTGAAATTCATATAAAGAAAACCACACAAATATTTTGTTTTGTCAGTTTTATATGAGTGAAATTTAGTTAATGAAAAAAAAATTGAAATTAATCAATACATTTGTATCGCGCAAAATGATTGTCATACTCATCGTATAATGTGAAACTGGCTCCGTCAAGAATTAATTAATGTTATGTGATACCACCCTTACTATTCGTCTTTCATATTGACTTTTAGGCGAACCGTTTCAAAAGTTGGTAGCTCTGATTCCACAAATACAAATGGCGTATGGTGTAATTGTTAATTCGGCTTTTCCTTTATCATTATTTTGAACAAATAACGGCTATAGATTTCTAAAATTGTTAATATAAAGCGAGAAATTATTGCATATAATTTAAAGTTAACCAAACTTTGTTTTTATTTTAATTACAATAAAATTTGAAACATGGACCTTGATACGAACACGGCGGCAAGCGTACAGGACGCGTCGTTCTCAAGAAAAGGTGATTACTTTAGAAAATAATTCCCATAAGCTCTTTATTATTGAAAATATTATGCAGTTGTATTATAGATGGTTTATTTCATATTAAAATGTTTATTTAAAATTGAAAATACCAATATTTTTTCTATCAACAACTAATGAGCGCCAATTTATCCTCTATTGTAGATGGGATTGTGGATGAAAAATTGCTCAGTGCCACTGAAACTTCTGTTAGTGCTATTGAAAGCGTGCCTATTAAGAAATCTGAAGCCGACTGCAGTTCCACCGTAGATAATACTGACTTGGATAAAATAAATGAAAAGGACGACTTATTGGAACAAATCGAGGAAGTTTGCAATGATAACGCATCAAGCGTTAAAAATTCTGAAAATATTAGTAAAACGGAGCACGAGTTTTTTAAGGAAATTGATGAAATGGAAAAGAAGGATAAACATGTGGTAGAGAAAACAAATGATAAGATAAATGATGAAGAATTAAAGGCAAAGAACATACTTGAATGCGAAGCCGAAACAATAGATACTGTTGTTATTGGCAATAAACTTCTTGTTGTCAAAGAGGAAAATCATTCTCCGACAACAGCGACATCCAGTGATGATGACGTTGATAAAAAAAAATTAATAGAAAAGCCTGATACTGGCATCACAATTCCGTCAAACAAGGACGCTACAGTTTCCAGTTCGACAAACAAAGTCCAAAATACTGATTCCGATCAAAGCACTTCCGAAAAGACTACCGCTACTAACTCATCAACTAAACCTGCACTACAAAATGACGAAAAAATTAAAGATACTGAACAAATTGAAGACATAACAGGAGAAGAGATAGATGTTGAAAAAGATAACGCAACAAGCAATGCTAGAGAGGAAAAATCTGATAACAAATCTGTTGATGAAGTTTCTACAGTCAAAGCTCCTGAATCGAAATCCGACGCGGCTGGTGAGGTTTCTGCGACAACAAAAACAATGGATGCGTCCACATCCCTCGTAGATTCAAATGATACGTCTCAAAATTCCTCTATCGACAAAACTCCAAACAATAAACTCGAGATCGTGGTGGGAGACAATGTAGAAACAGATAAGGTTGTCAATTCTGGCACAAAAGACACTTCAAAGGAGATAGAAATTGTGGAAACAAAAAAACCTGAAATTAAAACAATTCTTGATATCAAGTTAAAAGAAAGCATAGTTTCAAGCAGCTTAACGAACACTCCAGTTTCGTCATCAAATGTTTTCAACAGTACACCGATACAAAAACAGTTTGAAATATCATCGGAAAATGTAAGCAAAATTTCTGATGTGGCTGAATGTAGTCATACTGAAAAAGAAGAGGCAACTTCATCTAAATCGCGCTTTGAGTATTCAACTAGTGAAAGTGGAACATGCCTTAGTAAGTTTAAGTATATTTTTTTTTTATTTTATACATACATGTATGCCGTAACATACGTTTCTTTTTGGAAATAATTATAGTTTAACTTAATATTGATAAACATTTTATATTTAACATTCAAGCTACCAAAAGAAATTGGATTGTCATTTTGTGTTTGTTATGTTAAAGTGGAAGGCTATCATAATTATCGTAAATATAACTATCCCTATCACTATTAGGATGTTGAGTAGTCTTTGTAATGTAATGTGTCTAACACTACCTCAATTGATCAAGGTCTAACTTTCAGGAAGCTCTCAAGCTTTTAAAACTATATTAATCTTTTGTCTTTAACCTGTTATATCCCTTCAGGGCTGGCACAAAAACAAATTTTGCATCGAGAATATTTGATAATCTCAATTTCGTAAATTTTTTGAAAAACGCTAAAAGTTATCTAGATTTGTGTATTATAACTTACACGTTTTTATGCCTCTGATGAGGAAAACGTGAATCCAAAATTCACAAACACGTGGGGCTGCTATGTGTCTTTTTCATTTCACTTAAGTACACGTGACCAATTCTTTTCCTTCTACAACACTTCACATGTAAATCTTGATCAGACGAACATTATTTGTCTTTGATTCATATTGGCATATTTGAAAATGTAAATTGAGGTATGTTTATTTTCTATTATCAGACACTCAAATTCTCAAAGGTACATCGGTCGGTTTGTTTAATGAATGAATAACATAGTTTCAGTAGTTCCTTATTGCTCCGCATCTGTTGTAGATTAGTTTCTCATGAATTCAGAAATTCATTATCTAGATCAATGGGTACTCTTGGCAATTCTTTGGATCCATTTTTAGAAAATAGTTGCGTTGCATAAGAGTGCAACACACCAACCTTCATTCCATATATACAAATACGTCTTCACTTAGATATTAATAAAAAAATTAGGAAAGAAATATTTGCACTCAAAATCAAACATTTTCCCTACTTTTATTTTCACTGCCCACGAGCGACGAATTTAAGTTGAAATTAGTAAATATCAGACAACCGTTGTCTGGAAAACACAAAAAACTAAAATTTGCTATTGTAAAGGTTAAAAATAAGGTAATCATTTTGTGTTTTAGTCATTTCGAAAATACGTTAAAGTTGCAAGGTACATATATGTAGTAGAGCGTTAAAATCTTTAAATCGTACCTAAAAAGTATGAGTAACTGGAATAAGAAATACTGAATTAATAAAACACCAAAATGCTTCAATAAATGTTCGATAAAAACACAGTATTGAACAAAAGACTGTTTACGGACATTGCGGCCTCCGTATTGCGACGACTTAATCGCTGGAGGTGCCAGTTTCGATTTCTAGACTGAACGTTTATCTCTGTTTTCGCACTAATTATCTATGAAAAGATTCTCAAGCTTTACCGATCCACGTCTGGTGACTGTCTGTCTTCCCTATATTCGCCTTACCATTTCTGTCGAAAATGCTTGCGAATCTTGCAATGAAATGCATTTTGCTTTCTTTTACACCATACTGAGCATAAAAAAGAGAGATTGAGTTGTTGTTTTTTCAAGTATTGTTATATTTAAATTCTTTTTATTTATTTTTCAGCAAGCGAATCAGAACAACCCTCATCTGACGGAACAATGAAAAAATATTTAAACGCCATTAAGAAATACAATGGGATGCCAGATACAACTACGGACGAGGAAAATACTTCAGTGACGCCTCAAACTCAAAAAAGTAATGATCATTTCGAAATAAAAAGTGAACAGCTACCAGGAAATAATTTGAAACGCGATAGTTTGTACGAGGTAAGGATCTGTTGTGAAGAAAATGATATTCGCTATCTATCCATTGAAAGGCTGGATAGTAATGGCGATAAAGGCAAACCTACAAAAGAAGAGAAAATGTTAACTTCAGAAAGTTCAGTGCAAAGTTCTTCAAACGGCAGCGTTTCTAGTTTACCTGCATATTCCTTCCCGCAAACTACAGGATCCATTCCTTCGGAATCGACAACCTCCTCGATAAACTGTCATAGTTTAATATCAACGCAAAAAAAGCATACTATTGTGGGCATTGAAGAAGTTTGCAACTTTATGATCAATCATTTTACATCAATTAAAAAAGCAATGAATCCTGATTATTTAAACGATTTACAAAAAGACCACGGTGTAAATATTACCTCGCCAACACAACAGGTGAAGAAAAATAAAAAAAATAACACATCGGTTGAAACGCCTACGGCATCAGCAAGTAAAAACAAAAGAGCTCGTAAAAGATCGCTTCAGGAAGACGACTCAGAAGTAACGCCCAAGTCTAAACAGCAGAGGAGAGACATAAGCAAAGAAATCTCCAAAGTAAATGAAAGTTTGCTTGCTGATGAAAATGAAGGATCGAAAATTGGACCTTGTGTGCTCGCAAAATGGGTTGATAAGAAATTCTATGCCGGGAAAATAACAGCAGAAAAACCTGGCAATAAATTCGTTGTTCTCTTTGAAGATGGTGCATCCAAAACGCTTCCCAAGGAATCAATAGTTTTTGGGGAAGGGGAAATATTGCCACTACAAGATCAGCATGTGTATGCATCAATAGAGGATGACTATGAATGTGGTGTTGTTTTATCAATAGAGAAGTCTAACAACAAGGTTATATATACAGTCAAGACAGACAGCACAGTTGTAAAAGTCACCGCTTCTGATATATATTTGGAAGTTGACCAAGCAAAGGAGATCCAAAAACTACAGAACATCAAAGTTGGTGATAGCAATGAAGAAGAGGAAGCCGGCGGTAGCAGACCATCACGAAATAAGCGCCCACCAGCTTCTCCCAGCACACCAGAAGCAGGTTTCTCTGGAACTACTGGTAAAAGGGGAGGAAAGAGACAAAAAAGGTATTCTTAAAAATTACACGTAGTATATAATACATGCAAGAGCGAAATATGTATATATAAATATATACTAACGTTTATGAATATACATATAAAAATATGTGTACAAGTAAATACCTTGAATTTATGCATATGCAAATAATGGCATATGTATAAATACTTAAATATATGCAAATATAACATATGTGTATATAATATCTATATACGTATATCAATGAGAATATACAAAAGGTGTTGCAGAAACATAGGTAAATATTGAAACAAGAAAGCTCGAGATTATTTACAATTCATGTTTCGTTTCTTTACATTTCATATGATATCATAAGTATGATACAGTTTAAAATAATTTACCTCCTTTACAAATGAAGTTAAAATTGCAAGTTAAATAATACACAATTTTGTTTTACTCTTAATATGTTTGTTTCAATTTTTATGTATGCATAATCCTGAAACTCCTGTATATTTATCAAATACCTTAAAACAAGCTTCGAAGAAAATAAAAAAATATGTGGAGTTAAAAAATAAAGAAAATTTATCTAAGGTGGCTATATCCATGTTCTGGTTCAACTGTGTCGATTTTATTTAATTTTTTTTTTTTTTTTTTCATTTAATAACAGAAAAGTAATTTGTAACCATTACTTTGACCAAGCCTTTTAATTACTGTCAACTCTAAAAGTTACACAAACAATTAATGTTAATTGGATTCGTTTTGTTTTTTCTGAGTTCCCTTTGCATGTTATTATTTTACAGTAAACAAATCAGTTCCCCTTTAAGATTTAACATTTGCCATTATTTTTTAAGGAATATAAAGTAGTAATTATTTATATGTAAAGGTGAAATAAGATGTACCTTAAAAAATTGGATTAATTACATTTCTATTTTGCTTAGCATATTATCGTATTTATTATCAGTAAAAAATGTAAAGTTAAGTGCCCTGTGTTTTGTTCATTTTCAGTTTTGGAAGTAATTTGGCATAGTATCTACACTTCGGTAAATATTGTTCAACTGAAACCAATATTGGGAAATTAAAAAAAAATATTTACTACAACTTATTTTACCGAGTAATGAAAAAATTTAGTTTTTTTTTATTTTGTTGCTTAAATTCAAACTTAAAAGCTGGAATTCAGAAAATACATGCCTATAATAGTTTGCCAGATTCTCACGTATGTTTAAATGAGAAAAGAGGTTATTGAAGAACATGGTATACAAATAGAAAATATTTTAATATTAGTGCTGCCCAATATACCAATTACTGTTGTAACTTAAAAAAGAAACGTATATTAGAAATAAGTACATGACCTTATAATTATCAATATATAAGTACTCTACAAAATTAATGAAAAGAAACTAATCGTATTTAGTAAGAATATTGATTAGAATAGAAACGATTACACAAATCCACTTTGGAAATATGTACTTCTCTCATGCATCCTTGTAATTCATTTGACCATTATTTTTTCAACATTCTTAGTAATAAGTAAGGTGTACTTGAAATAAAAGCAACTAAATGTGTATGTATTTATCCACTTACATATACAAAATATAAAATAATTTAGTTTTAATAAAACTTGTACTCTGAATGGCAATTTCTTCTTATTTTATCGTATGAACAATAAACAATTGTTTTTTTTTAATAAACTTTCCACTTTCCGACTAACTGCAAGCACAAGCTCTCAAAAATGCTTTTAATCAGTTCTTATTACGTATCTGATCGCGCCATACGACCTTATATAAACAAAATTCGCGTTTACCTGATTTTCCTTTTTATTTAACGAAGTAGTAATAGATGAACGGTTATCGGTCGATAATTTTTTTAAACCAGTTTCGCGGTTTTTTATATTTAGTGATTTTTGTTGTACTGTGGCTAAGTTTCATTTGGTGAATTACAAATCCTAGTCAAGAACTTGGATAGGTGTTGTATTAATTGACTAAAAATATTAAGTGAGTGTTTAGCACCATACATGTGGAATTCCATTACTATTTCGTTGGATGAAAAGGATTTTAACAAGTAATTATTCTTCCTTAACAGATTCAAATCTCTATTACAGTTCTTTCTATAACTCTTATTTTAATATTTTCAGACTACACCCCAATACTCTACGATCAACACGATTGTCGAATGATAGTATGTGTTCAGATACTGAAGAGTCAACACCACCACCATCCCCAAAAGAAGAAGCAGGACTGGAATTAGTTGAAGGCGTGCAACCTGAATTGCAGAACTCCCATGCCGACTCTGAGTTACATCGTATGCCATTATTATTTTGATGTATATAGAAGATTTTAGTTCTATCATATTTATCTATTTACTTCAAGGTATGATTTTTACGTCAGATTACAAACAGAGCCAACCCAACTGTGTTGTAGATGACCTATTAGGCCCTCTACCAAAATCTAAGAATTTATTTCGAAACAAACATTTTTTACTAACATGTACAATTGGCCTGAAACCACATCTGTATAATGAGGTTAGAATGAGAATAGTTACATAATATTCGTAAAACTTGTACATTTTATTTATTTTTTAGTTTATTTATATTATACAATTTCATTTATATCAATCAAAATCTTACAATACCTTAAGCTTAAATTTTACTATTTGGTACAAAATTTATCTGCAAACTCGTAGGAGAAAACGCACACCAGTGAAGACAACAGATTCAAGCAATTTTCCGCGGTTCCTTTCATAAAAAATCACCTTCAAAAACAATTGGAATCAGGAGGAGCTAAAGTTTACAATTATTTTGAAGACGTGCCCAAAAATAAATATAAGCAATGTAAATTAATTGCAGCAAAACCTTGCCTCACTGCGAAATACGTTCAGTGTTTATCATCAAACATTCAAGTATGAAAAATATAAAATAATATTTTGTAAATTCTGTTATATTATATTTAAAGGCAATTTCACATAACTGGGTGATTGATAGCTGTCGCGCTAATAAAATAATGGATTTTAAAAACTATGAGTTACCTGCTGGATGGTCGATATTATCAGAAAGCTTTGTACATTGGAAAATCGGAAAAGATGCTAAATCTAGGACTAATGCGCAACCGTTTTCGAAAACATACATTCTCGTTGCTGGGGAGCACAGTGACTTCGTCGAATTTTGGGGTCGTGTTTGTAAAGCGGCTGGAGCAAAATTGCGGTTAATAAAATCATTAGACGACATTACACCAACTACAACCGGATACATGGTTTCAGATTCGGATTTGTCTAGTTTAATAAAAGCGAAGGCCCAACACTATGGTATTCCAGTTTTATCAACGGTGTGGGTTACTCAGTCGTTGATAAGGGGGTCCATTTGCCCGCCACATTCACACCCAAAGTTGTCGCAATCTTATGAAGATTTTGAAATTTAAAAGTTTTAGTGTAGTTTAGTAGTTCAAAAATGTTTTAAAATAAAATTAATATCAATTAAACATGCTCTTTTAATATATAAATACAACTCAAGATCTCGTTTTAACAAACAGAAAGATATTTGCGAAGAAGAACCACTCAATTTGAATTTATTTTATTATTTCTTTGCTCATAAGTGGCTATTTATAACGTGTAGGTATCTATAAAATCGTACAGGAAGAATAGCAGTATTTAACGCTAATACTAGTACTTCTCTATCTGGTACTAAAATTTGACCATAATATCAAAACTTCAAGGTGTTCCTCAGATACTTCCAACTACTTTAAAAGTGCAATATATGGGCAACACTTGTAGGCAATTGGACCTGGAAACGCTTGAATAATACTTAAGAAGTAGTTGTCCTTACTTGAGTACTGAAGTAATTTTTGAACTCATACTCGCGCTAAAAAGTTTTTCTAATACCTAGATAGTACAGTACAACTACCAATAGGTGATACCTAGGGGTTTATTTTGTATTGCTATGGAAAAACCCGAAAATCCGCTTTCGAAAAACAAAAGTACTGCCAATTTAATTATTATTCATGGAAATTTGGTATTTTGTTTTATGAAAATAGATGTTAATATCACCTTTAGTTGCAGATCATTCGACAACTATTTTATTATCGGATCGATCTTATTTCAGATAATTTGTCTTATATTTAGTAAAAAAAAAATATATTTAATCGTTTTAAAATGATGTCAATCCACCTTACATTAACTTAAGTAAAGCTTTCGAAACATTTGCAGGCTTCTCGAAAGGTTATTTAAAGCCAAGACAGCCTTATTCTGACATTCGAACGATTCGAAAAATCCTTTGAAAGCTAATCGACTTCGAACAGATTATATTCTAAGATTCGAACGATTCGAAAGTTCATTTTCAGGCTATTCTGACATTTGAATGATTCGAATGAAACGTCATTTTTTTTCCTTCGTTATTTTCCCTTCGCTAAACATGTAAGTAGAGATATTTTGTTATGAATTGTATCGTGACTTTATTAACGTATGTACGTCGCAATCGTTTTCAATATAAATAAATAAAACAATTACCAATGAATTTTACTGTGGTTACGATTTTATTCGAATTGTGTATGAAATTTCAAACAGCTGATATGGTAAATGTCAAATTCATTGATATATTCATTCTATAATGAATAATTTTCATTCGAAAGTCAGAATACGAAAAATTCATTCGAATGAATAGATACATTCGAACGATTATTTGAATCGTTCGAATGTCAGAATAAGGCTGAGAAAAAATTTAAATTTTGTATAAATTCCACTAGTGTGTATTAATTCTAACCAAAGCAAATATTTTAAATCATTTACAACTGATTGGTTCCACTGTTAATTCCAGTTTCTTTATTTGACATATCAACTTTCAGAAGTTATTGGGGACTATTCGAATCGTTCGAATTCGAAAGCGATATAAAATAAGGCCCGTGCATTATTCATACACTTAAGAGGTGTAATCGCGTAAGAAAAAAAGTTATTGTTGTCTAAAAAATTAATTATATTGCTCTATATAAGATTTCACAAGCATGCAAATGCTTAACCGACTAAAGTAGTAGCAGAAAATACTCCAACCAAGCCTGTCAAAGCAAATATACTCGAAAAAAAAAAACATTCCAAACAGACTGCAAATTTAATGAAATAGCACTTAAATGAAGTGACGTGTCTCCCTTTGTACATTATTCCGCTTACTTGCTTCAAACATGAAGGCGCGTTGAACCGTGTGTTGAATACCTCAATTGATTTTCTACTTGATATGCGGGAGAGAGTAAATGAGGAAAAAGGAAACGATAAGAGAGATAAGCTATCCAATTTGATTTATTTTTTTTTCTATATCCATCACAGAGCAACACAAAAACACTACGTTCTCTCAGCATTAACTCTCAGCGGATGTTTGCTGCGGGACTTAGGATCATCTACCGACTTTTCATCGCACAGGCTTTTGGCGTCGCTATAATTAATGTAACTACTTCCCGGGCCGGTGGTTTGACACATAATAATACGTTATTTTATTTCAAAAATCATAAAGTAACATATTTTTCATATTAGTGGCGCTTCAAGCGCAAAGGTAGTTGCAACATTCTGCCGGTGGTTGTGCTTCTGTCATTAGAAGGTTATTTTATTCGCCACACTACTCCCCCCGGAGTATCTTGGTTGGATTTGAGGTACGAATTTTAACTTATTTTGTGGCGTTGGGTGGGAACGCTCTGCTTTTCTCTGGAAGTGTGATAGTTGAAGGGTTTTCTGGTTTTTCGAAAAACGCTGGTTTTAACCGTTCCGTAGATATTGTTGTTTCTTTGCCGTTTATATTGATTTTGTAAATGTATTTCGATATTCGTTGAGTCACCTCATATGGTCCATCGTAGGGCTGTTCGCAGGACTGCTTCACTGAGTCCACTCTAATAAACACATGTGTGCACGAGTTTAATGTTTGGTGTGCGAAAGCTTTTCGTTTGTGATGGTAAGCTGTAGGTACTGCTCGAACAAGTCGCATCTACTCCCGAAACTTTTTAACAAATGGCGTAGGATCGGACGTGGTTCCTTCGTCGGTAAAGAATTCCCCTCGAAGACGAAGTGGAGTGCCGTACACCATCTCGGCTGCGGTTGCCTTGATGTCATCCTTCCAGGCGGTACGGAGTCCAATCAAGATGGTTCCGAAAAGATGATTCGTGACATCTCACTGCAGCCTTAAAGGAACGGTGCCATCGTTCGATCATCCCATTTTTCACGGGATGGTATGGTGTAGTGCGAATTTTATGACTTCCAATCAACTTACCTAGAGCGTTGAATAGTTGGCTTTCGAATTGAGTGCCACGGTCAGGAGTAATAGTTTCTGGTGCACCAAAGCGGGACACCCAAGCATCGTAGAAGGCCTTGGAGATTGTGTCAGCTGTAATGTCCTTCAGAGGCACTGCTTCAGGCCAACGTAAGAAGCGATCAATCATTGTGAGCAAGTAGCGATATCCCCTTGATGACTGCATGTTGACAATGTCGATATGGACGTTTATTTTTGACGTGGCAGTTGACTTAACTTCGCTGGCACGGCAAACAAGAGCGAGCCCAACTGGTGATATCACTGTTCAACTTGGGCAATTTCCGGTGAAGTTTTTTTTTGTAGCGCGTCCGCGGGATGAGAGGCGATGAGCGTTATCGAATATTTGTCTCCGTACTGACTTAGGGGCGTAAGGACGAATGTTGTTGTTCGTAACGTCACAGAACACCAATGCGTCGGTTCCACCGATGCAGAGTCCTTTTAATTCCAACGAAGAACTTCCAGATGATTGAAGTAGCTATTTTAGTTCATAATTTCTTTAGGCTGCAGCAAGTTCCTCTGTGGGGATGGTTACTGAAGAGTCGATTGCCTTGATGCGGGACAAGATGTCCGCGACTATATTATCTGCTCCAGATATGTAGATAATTTGCGTCGAGTACTGGCTAATTGCCTCAAGCTGGCAGATAACGCGATTACTGGCGTGGTTTGACTTCTAGCTAAATGCGTTTGTGGTTTGTGGCGATGGTTTGCGGTCAGTAAAAATTAACAGCTCTCGTCCCTCGATGATGTGCCGTAAGTGTCTCACCGCCCGCTAGATTCACGATCATACACCTTGTATTTGGTTTCATGCTCTTAAAGTATCATCGAGAAAATTCCCAGTACTTGGAGACCGTCTTCAGTCTTCTGGTTGAAAGCAGCTCCAATAGCTACGTCTGAGGCGTCGCAACATAGAACCAGCGGTATATCAGCTCCCAGATGTGCGAGCTGCACTGCATCTATTGAAGATTTATTGCAGGCAACCAATCTGTCAGCGTTCACTTTATTAAAATGAAGTAGAGGCTTTGAGAATTTTAAAAGAAAATAAAATAAATAAAAATTCAAGTGTGATTTAAAATTTTTTTTTCTCTTGGTCTCCACTGCCGTCGCTGTTCTTTCAAGTCATTGTGCATCAGAGTACTTGTCTGCATTGGATGGCTTAACATCCAACACTGATATTTTCGCCGCTGGTCTGGTATGCAGCACTGGTGGTCTTTACAAAGGTGCTCCTTACTTCTCCATCTTTCGCAATAATGGTTTTAACGACAATACGTGCAGGCAGTGGTGCCATTTCAAGTGGTATCGGTTTGGCTGCAAATAATTTGAGAGTTGTCTATAAATGGTGACAAAGTTTTCAGAGCACTTACCTTGGGTAGGGTTGCTATATTGGATTTTCCTAACAAGACGGAATATTTAAGGGTGTATGCCTGGGTTGGGCAAGAGGATATAAGGCTTCATGTCCCCATACAATTTCTTTTTCGGTAAATTAGGTACATCTGCTATTTTACTGTTGATAGTTAATCGTGCTTGAATGGATTTTCTTGCCTTAAGACAGTCCAACTAACGTACGCCATTCGTACATACAATCGTTCCCATTTAGAAAATCGTAGGTTTACCTGGTGCTACCTGGTGAAACTGGTGATCTTGATTCGGTTCGGCTTCTAGATTTCCTTGACTCTTCCTGATTCCAAGGCCAAGTAAAAATTCTGGCCCGGTGAACTATTAACTGTCTTGACAGAAGTCTGGCGCACGACTCAATTTCGTTGCTAGATTTGCTTTATTTTCTTTATGTGGAACATACCTCAAATTTTTCTCGATAACCTTTTTTAACAGAAAAATGACATCGCGGATTTTGGACGCCTTGAACACCCTTGAGAGGCGATCGCCATCGGTGCCTTATATCTACAAATTCTTGTGGAATAGTTTCGTTCCAACCAATTCTGCAACGCCAGATATCTTGGAGCAGTGTTTTCCCCAAAGATCAGACTGTCGGTCTGAGCCATGCCTCGAGCAGTGTGACTCCGTATCAGATCAATAATAAAATTATCTATCCTTATAAGGCTTGCCTCGTTGTAAAGAACCTCGTTGGGGTAGAATTTCTTGTACTGGGATTCTGGTGTTCGATATAGACGAAAACAGGCCTCTCAAACACCCTCATCCTTTCCTGCAAGGGACTCACGTTGAACCACACAGGACAACAATACACCATAATTGGACGGATGAGGGCCATGTAGCAGGTGATCTTCAATCTGGTATCAAGTTGACTGCTGTAAAACAGCCCTCTTGCCATAGGGAATGCCTTTTTTTTCCCTGATCAGATCTGTATCTATGTAGATACCACCATACAGATACTGGTCCAACCAGATGTCTAGATATCTGACTACACTTTTTGTAGTTAATGGTTGTCCTTGTGGGTCAACTATGCCGATGTGTCGAACGCCTGTTCCATGTCAATCAGATAGGCGCCTGTGCACTGGATCTTGTTTCTATTACATTGTATGTATGTCGGAAACCAATTTAGATGCGGCATGATGGGTGTTGTGCCTCACCCTGAAGCCAATTTGATTTTCCGCTATTATTTTCTTTTCGTCAACCCATTCTTTCATAGCCAACACATGGAAGGAATTATAACTTCCTTTATATGAATATCGGCATTCATTGCACTCCGATTCGCATTGGAGAGCTTCAATATCGACAGCCGCTGCTGCAGACGCCGACTTTATTTGGTCGCAACTGACCGCTTCTTTGTCCGACGTTTTGTGAGACCGGGCTGCAGTCTCTTCCTCCTTTTCCTCGTCTCGAAATTACGGCTCGTTAGAATAGCCACACGAAAGCTGCTGTCACTAGTTAGGTGGCCTGACGCGCCAGCCACCGTTGACGGTGTTGATAGCGTTCGTCAGTGGTCACTCGGTGAAACATCACACAGACATCGCCACAGATCTCAATTCTACCTGTTCTGAAGTTGAAGATTATATTGACCAGAGGAACCATCAGATCTGAACCTCTTTCAAGACATGCGTTCAACGAAACACCATTGCGCTCCGCGGCGGCGTCCCAAACAATCCTTCTCTTGTTCGGTTTATTGGGAATCTTCACCGTGAATATAGGTAAATACCATTTCCTTTTGTGCTTGGCATCAATTTCGGATGGTGTCAATTAACGTATGTACCTCTTCGCTTCCATTGCCTGGATATGACTACTTATATGTTCTTTCAGCTCCATATCTTTTACCAAATTCCTTTCAAAACAACAAAGTCGTTGATTAGCCATGCCATAATTATCGGGAAGAGAAATATCTTTGCATTTTCATAGAAGTTTTGCAACAAATTGATTACCTTCTCGTTGTGCGTGTTCTTGCAATGTCTTTATTATAAGGGGTTTGAAATAATGTATTGAAACAATTTTCCAATTTTCATATTCTCGCTAATTTAAATCTGCAATGCCACATCATCATCACACTCGCATATATGCAGTTGCGCAAGAGCTGGTCGGTTGGTTGCTATCTCTAAATCCCATTCGCCGTATATGGTACAACGAGTTTTGGTAACCGGAGATTCATGAGCTTTTCCCTCTTCGGAATTTCAATGGCTTTGTTAGACTCTTATTGTTTAAGCCAATTATCATTGTCGGAACGTCGTCTTTATATGATTTCACGGGTAAGGCTCTTAGTCGTTTGAATTTTCTACACAATTCAGCCATATTCAATGTTTGAGATGGTAATTCCAGTTTACTTACAGATCGAACACCGTGAAGGGAAACCTTTTTGTATTACTATTTTTTTAGTGACACAAGTAAATCAAGAGTGTGCGAATCCGTTTCAACTCTCACTATTCCATCCGAAAACCTCAAACACAATTCAGATCTTGTTCCTTCAACTCCAAGATGGGATAAGGTTTTTTCTTCTATCAATGTAGGGCCAGAACCTCCATCCAAGAAGGCAAAAACATTAATGGAACCATTTTTTCCGAAAATGGTTATATAGATCAACATTCTCTTGATAACTTTGCATGCTATTTAGAGTTGTTTCCATGAAAGCCTACTCGATGCATTTTCGTTTTTTCATTTTCGAAACCGGCTATTGGTATTGTTATAACTCTAGTTGCGGCTTCAGGTAATTAGAAGAGCCAATCTTGTCTAGGTTAACATCTTCAATTGAGCGTGAGAACATTGAACAGTCGGCACGTATTTGAACTGACAACTTTTTTAAAAGCTCTTTCAAAAGCGAAGGATTATTCAGATGTGAATTCAGACCTGCTGCTTCCACTGTGGCTACGATGTTTTTTACCTCGAGCGAGAAATTTATCAAAGTACCTAATTTTAGTTGGTTTACACCGAATGAAGAGTGCTATTTATTAAATGTGTCGGTCTTCCAAATACCATTCGTAACGATGCCATTACTTCTGTTACCAATGAGGGCATGTAAGCCTATTGCTTACATACTCCAATGCTTTGCCTTTAAAGGGCGTTGCAATCTGAGGAGTTTATCCTTATTACAAAGGCCACACAGTCGCGTTGAGCTCTCGAAACTACTTGCAAAAAGCGGTTTTCGGCTGAATATAGGAAGGTCTTTTGAGATTATTTGACGAGCATATATTTGTTGAGGTGTGGGAACGAACTGAATCGATTGACTCTGATATGAATTTGTCTTTGAATAAGTATCAGCACATGTTTTTTTCTAATACAGAACACCCTGTGATTTTACGAAATCCAACACCACTACCTTGTCTTCCATCGAACTTGACAATCCCTTTTCTATACCTCAATGTCCAAGTCACTGTTTAATACCAGAAGTTCCTACTTTTTTCTTATAATATAAATATCTATTTGCTTTTCATTTTCAAGACGCATTAACGCAATTTCAAGACGTTTTATTTATTAATACTATTTCCATGCAATTCACGTACCTTCTCACCACTTGTCTTAGCAGTTGCCTCCGCTTCAGAATTGTCGACGCCGTCGCTATGGAAAGCTTTTAAAGTTTCATCCAATTATTTTGTCTGTCACTCCGACGTAAATAAAATGGAACCAGCCATCGTACTGAACCATATCCTCGTTGTCCTACTCGGTGCAGCTCTTAGACGCTGATGACGCCATGATGATAATTTTTCTAAAATCCTCGTGCCACAAGATTTCTTCAATTAGTATTGAAGATTGAAATAAAAACAGCACCCTACATTATTGTAGCCAATCAATCTTTCATTGTTTACTTTATTAAAATTAAGTAGGAAGCTTTAAGAAACTTAAAAGATAAATAAAATAAATAATAATTCAAAGGTATTTTTCAAATTTCTTACACTTGGTCTCCGCTGCCGGCGTTGTTCATTCAAATTTAAAGCAGAGACCAATAAGAAGACAGTCGACTCCCTTGTCTTCCGCCTTTGACATCGTTTTTTTTTAAAACATTTCGCCTTCTTGAACAGCTGATTAGAGGCACCTTCACAGACAGGTTTTTTGTTCTCTTGACTGAGAATACATGTGAGCTGCGTAATCAGCTGATTATTTACCCGCGCAAATTTCTTTTTTTCGTATTTTTATTAAATGAATTTCCAAGTGTTGCCTTAATTCGAGGAAAAACTAGGTAAAAACTAAACTAGGTTCCTTAATCTTTACAATAGTTCTTTAATCTTACTTACTGACCCTTAACAAGTGCTCTAAGCTAATGTATATCTACTCTACTGTTAAAGTGCCTTTTGGCAAACAAAATTATAAAAACTTGGCCGTATGTCTTTCTTTTTTCTTAACCTAAACTTATCCTATTAGAACGTTATTATTAAAAAATGCTAAAACAAACCTACTTAACTATGTCCGTAACATACGGACGTGTGTATCATTGCGTATATCGCATTTATATGCTTAACATATATATTTTATCTACCATGATACACCTTTTTTTTTAAATTCATTTATTGCCCTACAGACTACTACTACGACTAAAGACTATGTAAGTTGGCCGCAAGGTCAACTTTTAATTTTATTTTTATTATGGCAGCGGTGCCGAGGGTTGGTTCTGATGCAGCCACCAGTAGAAATGACGTTCTCTGGCGGACTGCGCTCTGTCTCAGGCGGAGATAGCCCTACTGAACCGAAGAAGTTCCTCGTGGCTACGGGCGACGTCCGGTTCGTATTGGAGCCGCCGGTCTACTGTTCGGCGTACGACATGGAAGATGATAGGACATCCTTCCATATCCTGTATCAGCCCTTTGGAGTCTAAATAGAGAAATGCTTCATGGAGTATAAAGCCGTTTAGACGCACCTTTTCATGGTACATAATGTTAGGGTAATAAGCCCCGAAGATCAGACTATTAGATGAAGTCATTGCTCGTGCAATGTGCCTTCGAGTCAGTTTAATAATAAAATTATCTTTCCTGATTAGGTTTGCCTCGTTGTACAAGACCTCGTTGAGAAAGAATTTCTTGTAATCGGATTCTGGTGTTCGATACAACCGGAGGCAGGCCCGAAGACATTGCCTCTCGAACACCCTCATCTTTTCCATCTGGGAAGGACTCAAGTTGAACCACACTGGACAACCGTACGCCATAATTGGCCGGATGAGGGCCATGTAGCAGATCACCTTCACCCTGGAATCAAGTTGGCTGTTGTAAAACAATCGACTTGCCGCAGCAAAGGCTTTCTTAGCTTTTCTCAGAGCTGGAGTTGCATGCTTACCGCAGTACAGATACTGGTCCAACCAAATGCCAAGATATCTAACTACATTTTTAACAGCTAACGGCTGACCCTGTGGGTTAACTATACCGAACTTGCGCCAGTTTCTTTTCGTGTCCCTTGAGACCCTGGACAGCGGCAATTTCCAGTCGATACAAAATCGCTGAATTTTGTCGAAGTCACGCTGCAACAAGATGTTTATTACTTCGACTTTCGGATCTGATCTGTACGTTAGCAGATCATAGGCGTACGCTATTAAATGCGGCATGGAACCTATAAGGTCGCTAGTGAATACTGCAAACAGGATCGGCGAGCCCACCGCTCCTTGTTGCAACCCATTTTTTATGTGAAATACTGTGGTTGAGGTTACATTGCCACTTTTCACAACGAACTTCCTAGCTGTAACCATGTCATAGATCATATATAGCAATGTTTTATTGATGCCGAGCCTGACCAACTTAAGGAAGAGACCTGCTAACCATACGGTGTCGAACGCCTTCTCCATGTCGATCAGGCAGGCACCTGTACACTGGGTCTTATTTCTATTCCACTGTATGTCGGAAACCAATTTAGACGCGACATGAATGGTGTCGTGCCCCGCCCTGAAGCCAAATTGGTTTTCCGGTATTATTTGTTTTTCAGGGCTCTAATGACTATTTTCTCGACTACCTTGCTTATGCAGGGAAGAAGGCTTATAGACCGGAGATTTGTCGGGATTGAGGTATCTTTGTCCCGTTTCGGAATGGGTTGTACCACAGCTGTTTTCCAATGCTCCGGGTAATATGCACTACTCAACGCATTGTTGAACAGTGTTGTGTATACGCCCACCGCTTCAGAGGGCAGATGACGCTGAACAATATTCGGTATCCCATCGCTTCGCACTGACTTCTTCTTCTTTAGTGAATTGAAGATATCCTGGAGTTCATCTTTTGTAATAAGAATGCAGTTGTTTCCGTCATCGGCGACGGCATTATTTGCCAGATGATCGTCATTGAACCTGGTGAAACCAGGGTTCTCAGATCGCCATTGACTTATCTCATTGCGTAGATGGAAGTGGTTCAGCGAGACACTGTTTTCCAAGTCGTGGTTGGGACAAAGAGGTTTGTTCACCGTGTACACTTCCTGGAAGACAGCTCCAATTGCTTTCACCTTCTCCTGGGGATCTTCAACTACGAAGAAGTCGTTGTCAAGCACAGCCCCATCTGGATCGATAGCGACTGTTCTCAGTAAGTTGGCGTTATCAGTCGTCCTCGCAAGTCCGACGGTTTTTATATCATTACTACACTTCCTTCGGAAGATTCTATTTACTTGTGGGAACATGCTTGGCTTGCTGGATCTTACAGCCCGAATCTTATTGCCCCAGTACAAGTTTCCAGCCAGACTGTACTGTTGCGAAGCAGTTGTTGAAGTATCTTGATTTGGGATTTCAACAAGCGTCTGTACAAGAGTTTAAGCCTTGACAGTAGTCTACTTTTCTGCACGTGAAGTGCATCTATATCTGCATTCCTATACCTGTCGTCAACATCGTTTGGTGTCATCTTAGGAATAGTCTTGTCCATAGTTTTTTTTATAGCGTCGTCGGTTTTTAAGAGGTACCTTTCAACCTCTTCGTTCGTCAGGTTTATGTTCGGCGGATCGATCTCGCTCAAACTTAGTTCTCTGGTTAAGGCTCTAGAGAAACGTGTCCAACGTGCCTTATTATAATTATAAGGGTACGTGTGTACATATTCCTCCAGTTCCTCCAGCTCGTTTGGGAACTGAATAACCGCGGCGAGACCACAGTGATTACTGTCGTACTCGACCGTTGTTAAGCAGTTCCTCCTGCGTCGATCCACTTTCAGTATCGTAAGTCGTCTGTCTGTTAACGTCACATCTAGATACGACCTACGGAGAAACGAAGGTCTCTCGGTAGCCAGCAAATCAACCCTGAACTCAATACTATTCTGCTCCATCCACTCTAGGAGAGCGTTTCCCCTTTCGTTTCGGACTCTGTTACCCCATTCACCATGCTTTGCATTTAAATCGGCGGCAATGACGTAAAAATTTTCCTCAGCGTTTAAGCGCAGGCTAGTAAAAAGAGCCTAGAGCTCAGAAATAAAAATTGAGTTTCAAGTGTCAGTCGCGTAAACGGCAATCACGAACAATCGCTTTCCACTTTGGAGAGGGATGCTCGCGATATAAGCCTCAAGCACACTGAACTTTCGCACAACATTGCTGTATATAATCTTGTGATAAATGGTATTTTTAATTAAGAGAGCGACCCCACCCCCTCGAATGGATGGGGGGGTCTCTTCTGATTATTTGATAGTTATTGTACCTGAGATCGCGCGTCTGGTTAAGCTTAGTTTCGCTAACCATCAGCACATCAGGATTATGTATTTGTCGATCAATCCTAATCAGCGAATTTACATTCACTGCCAGGATCCAGGGGTCCTGCTGCGCGCGAGCCCATTATATCTGCTGCGCGTTTGGCTTGCCAAACAGCGCCGAGTAGATAACATCAACTCGATCCGTTTGCTGAAGGAAACTGGTTTGTAATTGCACCATCTGTTTCTGCAAAGCGATCATTTGCGCTTACATATAATTAATAATTCTAATAGTTCAAGACAATCCTGACAAAATGGTACAAATACCTACATCACTAGAAATTTTTCACGGGATAGAAATACTTCCACTGAGCCAATGCAGGTAGAGCATATTGAAAGTACAAACTCAGACGAAATAAATTTTCAGTCGCAAGCCCAACATCAAGTTTACCAATAGTTGAATTGACAATCGGAAAAGAAAAAATTAAATGCCTAGTCGACACAGGGTCAACAACCACACTTTTAGATTCAAATAAACTTCCCCAGTATAAACGAACAAAACTTCGATACGTTGTCTCTTTTAGTACACTTACCGGACGAACAGTAATAGACAAAGAAATTATAACACCATTACCAGTTGAATTTAACGAAAATAATTTCATGTCTTGGAAATTAACTTCTTTCCATAATAAACAATTTGACGGACTTATAGGTCAAAATCTTCTTAAGCCTTTACAAGCAATAATTAATTTAGATGAGGAGTACTTAGAAATAAACAACGTAAAAATAAAATTTATTGATTCTTGTCCGTTTAAATATGATAAAATATATTCATTAGAAGCATCCAATTTCGACCAAAATACATTAGAAAGGTTAGAACGTGAAGATATGAGTCCAGAAGAAAAACGGGAACTCAGAAAACTTATTATTAAAAATAGGGACTTGTTCTTCCAAGAAAGACAAAAACTTACTCACACTCATGAAGTTCAGCACGAAATTATAACTTCGACAGAAGGACCCATATATTCGAAAATATACAGGTACCCGCAAATTCATGAGGAAGAAATGCACAAACAAATGAAAGAAATATTGGCACAAGGCATTATAAGAGAAAGCAATTCACCATATAACTCACCGTTATGGATAGTGCCGAAAAACATCGATAATTCTGGCGAAAAAAAATGGAGAATAGTCACTGACTACAGGAAACTCAATGAAGTTTCTGTGTCTGACAAATATCCAATCCCTAATATTGAGACGATATTAGAGAAATTGGGACGTTCCCAATATTTTACCACAATTGATCTTGCCAAAGGCTTTCATCAAGTGTTAGTTAAAGAGGATGATAGGAAAAAAACAGCATTTTCGACACCTCTTGGGCATTATGAGTTTGTAAGAATGCCGTTTGGGCTTAAAAATGCCCCAGCGACATTTCAAAGACTAATTAATGCAGTTCTAAGAGAATACACAATCACAATCTTAAGATTCAGGTAGATAAATGTAATTTCTTTAGTAGACACACAGAATTTCTTGGACACATTCTGACAACAGAAGGAATTAAGCCCAATATGAAAAAAATTGAGAATATTCAAAAACTTAAATTACCCGAGACCCAAAAACAAATTAAGTCATTTTTAGGAATGACCGGGTATTACCGGAAATTTATAAGGGATTACTCAAAAGTAGCCTTCGGAATGACAAAATATTTGAAAAAAATTCCAAGATTAATAAAAATGACCCCCAATATATAGATGCATTTGAGAAGCTCAAAAGACTTCTTGTTGAAGCACCAATTTTAAAATTCCCAGATTTCAGTAAGAGATTTAAATTAATAACAGATGCAAGCGACAACGCTTTGGGCGCAGTACTTACCCAAGATGGTCATCCATTAAGTTTTGCTAGCAGAACTTTGAATGATCACGAAAAAAAATATTCCACAACGGAAAAAGAACTCCTTGGCATCGTTTGGGCAGTAAATTATTTTCGTCCTTATTTATATGGTAGGACTTTTGATCTTCTTACTGATCACCAACCCTTAAAATGGCTTCAGACTAAACATAAGGGTAAAGATATTAATCATAAACTACAACGCTGGTTACTCAAACTTGGAGAGTATGATATAAATATCGAATATATCAAAGGCATAGAGAACAAAGTAGCAGACTTTTTATATAGAATAAATGCAGATACGGGAGAAATCAATGCCTTACACTCAGAAGAGCAAGGCGATAAAATGAGTACAGATGCGACAATACATTCACAAGAGGAGGAACAAAACGATCACTTTCCAATTTTAGAAACGGTTGTTAATAGGTTCCCTACGCAAATTATCTTAACTCATACCAAGACAAAAGAAATCGAAGTTATCGGAAACAAGCGAAAAATTTATATAAGTGCAAATGACATTGAAAATAACTTTATGACTGACATATTTCGAAGATTTTTAAAATCAGGGAAAATAGGAATTTTTTCAGAGTTTCCTGACCCCGATTATAACAAAGTGCAGCAAAAGCTGATAGAATTATTCGACACAAGTTTGAAATTTTATAAATGTACTCTACATGCGAAAGATATGGCAAATGAGGATGAATTATACAGATATATAGCAAAATTTCATAAGTATGAAACGGGACATATAGGGATAAATGAAAATTATGAAGGATTAAAGAAGCTCATATATTACAAAAATTTGAAGATATATATCCAAAAGTATATTAATAACTGTGATACTTGTTTGAAAGCAAAGTATGACAGAAATCCAATAAAACCGAAGTTTCATTTAACAGAAACCCCAAAGGACACAAATCAGATAATTCATTTGGATATATATATAAACAAAAAACATAGCTTTTTAACGTTCATAGACAAGTTTTCAAAGCATGCAGTTGCTCTTTATCTAGAAGACAGGAATAGCGTTACGATTGTTGAGAAAATACGATCGTATTTTTCAATTAAAGGAAAACCAAAATTAGTTATTCTCGATAATGAGTTTAATTCTGTCAACGTTAAAGAATTTTTCAGAAAAGAAGGAGTAGAAACTCACTTCACTAAACCTAATAATCATACTGGTAACGGGGACATAGAAAGGTTCCATAGTACCATAGGAGAAAAGCTTAGGGTTCTAGAAACTGAAAAATCTGAATCACCAATACAAGAAAGACTATTCAAATGCGTTGAATGGTATAACAAATCCTTTCATTCTGTTATAAAGGCAAGGCCTATAGATGTAATTGAGGGAAAAGTTGATAGAAAAAAAAAAAGAAACATTACTGAGAGAACATAAAGAAAAAGTGATTTACAAACGAAATGAAAAAAGGGAAGACTATGAACAAAATAAAGAGGAAGGTTATGTCAAGAACTATAAAGCACTTAGACATAAATACGAACCTAAGTACAGGAAACTTAAACTCGAAAACATTCATCCTTCAAACATTAAACGACCTACAAAATTTTCAGATCAACTGGACAATACTATTTACGATAATGACAATACTGTCACAACTCTACATAGCGAAAGCGATTCTAATAATCGAGAAAATTGAAAACGGAAACGGATTCGCTGAAATTAGCATTGAAGAAGTACCAATTATTCAGAACTACAACATAGTTTTACATATTATAGAACCTAAAAAAATTATAGAAATATTAGACACATTTGAAAATAATATAAATCAGTTAGGAAAAATACGAGTGGATAACAGAAACCTTTTATTACACGAACTTAACTTACTTAGAACAAAAGTTAAAACACTGCTACCAAATAGATATAAGAGAGGAAAATCGAGAAATTGTAATTTTGAACAATATCCGTTATGATTTTGATGGAAATGTAAATGAAAACACCTTAAAAGAGTCCAAGCTTTATATTTACCAAAACAATTGTCCTAAAATAAAGAATACTAGATCTGAAATCATTGAAATTACTCCAAATTCAATATTGCTTAAAAATCAAAACAAAACAAAACTGTCAAGTTCATGTGACGAAAGAAATATAACCCTAGATGGGAATTACTTAATAAATTTTTATAATTGTAACATTAAAATAAGAAATAAAACTTTTTTTGGAAAAAATGAAGAATTTATACAAAATTTTGTAATCGAAAGTAATAATAACCAATTTAAAGATTATACTAGTGATTTATCATTTGATGATATTGTAATCAATGAAATAGAAAATATGAAAGCAATAGAAGAAATAAAATTCCATAAGAAACAGCATACTTTGTATAATTGGATATATCTAACTGCTTTTCTGGTAATAATTATTCTTTTCATATTATTATTTTTGTTCATAATTCATAAATACAAATCGATAAAAGTTGTAATAATTAACGAAACCCAGGAGAGTTTCGACTTAAAGGGTGGAGGGGTTACGTCGACGTTTCCGACGACAACCACAATTCCCAATAATTGGAATTCATAATCTCATACTTTTAAAAGAATCATGTTGCAATATATTTCCCAGCAGAAATACTGTGTCCAAATTTTACGAAAGCAAAATCACAGAATCATATTGCAACATTTTTCTCGCCAGAAATGCAGTGTCCGAACTTAAAAAAATAAGAATCATATTGCAGCACATTTTCCAGCGGAAATTCAACGTCAAGAAATATGAATCCTATTTCGGTGCATTGAAGCTTCGCTGTGAAAATGCAACATAAGCAGAATAGTTACTAAATGTATTCAGATGCAAATGTTAAGTTAGTCTTTAAGTGGAGACCAATAAAGAAGGTCGTGAGATCGTAAGATAGAGTGAAGAATAAAAAAATTGTTTTTTTTTTATTTCTTGAACTAACCGTTCTTTAAGTCGCGCGCGGGCCTGTGTTTGTATGTATGTATATGTGTGTGTATGTATGTATATGTGTGTGTATGTATGTATATGTGTGTGTATGTATGTATATGTGTGTATGTGTGTGCGTGCGTGAGTTAGTGTGTGTGTGTTTGATTTCCGATGCATGCAAAATTAGATTAACTTATGTGACTAAAAGTCAACTGCTGGAGTTAAAAGACTTACTGACTAAACCAAAATCTTCTCCAGTACTTTTAACTTTCAAGTGACTAAAAGTACTGCCCCCAGTTAAAAGTACTGCAGTTAATTAACTGCTTCTATTGACTGATAAGTTACAAATTTAGTATTAACTGCTGACTAACGATTTTCCAGTTAAGTACTTTTTACATTACTTTAACTTGCGTTCAAAATATAAGTTAATTAACTGTGACTGCGTTGACAGTAGTATTAATTGACTGATTCTTTTACAACTCTGCCACATAGCATTTTGAAATTCCCAAAAAAACTAAACTGCTACCATTTACTTAAAATTTGAAGACTCGTGTTCTACAAACTCATTTCGTTCAAATAATTATTCTTGATATCTGTACATATATTGTCTGGTAGAGCAATCCCCATATTTTGATACATTTTTTTTCTAAAAGCATACTAAGAAAGTAACTCAAATTTGTTAATATGCCCTTTTTGCGGAAACAGCTCGGCCTTTTTATTCAGTTGTTCGGGGTGGACCTGGGCCTCAACCAACATGCCTCTCCAGCCAGCTGCCGCCAGTTGTGCACTTCAAGTTGGTTGAGGTCCTTCTCCACCTGTGTGCGCCACCTTAGCCTACGCCGCCCTCTGTTGCGTTGTCCCAATGGCTCAGATTCGAAGACTTTTCAGGCCGGAGCAGAGGTATCCATGCGCTCTACATGGCCTAGCCATCGTAGGCGTTGTATCCGAAGACGCTTGACTAGGCGCATGTCGCTGTACAGCTCATAGAGTTCGTTGTTAAATCTTCTACTCCAGATGCCATCAACGCAAACAGGACCAAAAATCGCACGCAACACTTTTCTCTCGAAAAGACTAAGGGCTTCCTCATCCGCTTTTCCGCGACATAAAGTAGGACTGGGATGCTTAAAATGTTATACAAAGCAATCTTAGTCCTTCGAGAGAGAGCTTTATTACTCGATTGCCTCTTGAGCCCAAAGAAACAGCGACTGGCAAAAGTGATTCTGCGTTTGATTTCGGTACTGATATTACTGTCCCTATTTACGGCGGAGCCGAGGTAGACGAAGCCCTTGACTACCTCGAAGTTTCTGCTGCCTTGTGTGACACTCTGTCCGAGATGCCGATGTTGTGTGTCCTTCCTTGATGACAGCATGTACTTCGTTTTGCCCTCATTAAGCTAACAATTGAACTAACTTCTGGAAGATCGTGCCTCTGGTGATGACTTGTGAGTTAAGCACGATCTTCTCGAGGATGATAATAAAGAAATCACATGACAGTGCGTCGCCTTGTCTAAAACCTTTCTTTACGTTGAAGGTATCGGTGAGCTCGTTCCCGACCTTGACGGAGCAGCGCGAGTTCTCCATCGTCATCCTATAAAAATCTGTTTGGTAGGAATGCCAAAACTAAACATGGCACTGTATAGCTCGTCTCTATGCATACTGTCATATGCGGCCTTGAGATCGACGAATAGGTGGTGAGTGTCAATTGCACTTCTTGGGTATTTTCCAGGATCTGCCGTAGATTGAAGATTTGGTCGATGGTGGACTTCCCTGGCCTGAAACCACACTGATAAGGACCTATCAGGTTGTTGACGAACGGTTTCAGGCGTTGACACAATACGTCAGAGAGGATCTTGTATGCGATGTTAAGGAGACTAATCGCTCAATAGTTGGCGCAGTCGAAGGTCTCTCCTTTCTTGTGGACCGTACAGATGACGCTGAGATTCCACTTATCGGGCATGCTTTCCTCCGACCATATCTTACAGATGAGCTGGTGCATGTGCCCAACCAGGTCATCTCCAGCTACTTTAAGCAGTTCTGCGGACAGTCCATCCGCTCTAGCAGCTTTGTTCGACTTCAGTCTCGATAGTGCTATCTTGACCTCGTCTAAGTCGGGGGGACGGAATTCTTGCCTATTATCGTCAAAATTGAGAGGAACATTCTACCTAACAGCGGGATTTGGGCCGTCATCGCCGTTTAAAAGTCTGCAGAAATAATCTTTCCAGATTCTCAGTATCGATTGCGACTCTATTACTAGGTCTCTGTTTTGGTCCCGGCAGGCTTCGGTCCGAATCCTATATCTACCGGATAGCTATGTCACCTCATTCCTGCCATAACACCTCTCCATCTCTTCGACAGCGCACTTCTCATGCTTTTTCTTTTTCCTTCTGAGAAGCCGGTTCTCTTCCCTTCTTTTCTGTTCGTAGAGCTCACGAACAGCTTGCGTTGTTCGATGCAGCGTTGCCTTGTAGGCCTTCTGTTTAGCCGCCTGTGCCTGTCTGCACTCGTCGCGTCCAGAAAGGTGTTGGCAATTTTATGGATGTAACGACACTAATCTGATCTGAGGTTGTGTCTCCAATCCGTATTACCACTGATAATTGCACCTCACGGTCGACTTTTTGATCATCTTGCGTATTAGCTGGATTAGTACTAAGCATTTTTAATTTTTCTTGAAATACATCGGGGTCACTAATTTGGCGTCGCGATAAACGAACTTCCACAGCAGTCGCAGATTTGACACATGATAAACGTGTATTTTTAAAAATTATAGTTACAACAACTTGCTTAAACGCTTCAAGCGCTTATAATGCGGTTACATTTAAATGCTGATAATGGCGGTTTGGTCACTAAGAAGGTTCTTTAATGCTCAACAATATGTATTGCTGAAATTAATTGATTTGATTTACGCTTCATATTTTCATCCTAAAACACCTTTTCATATAAGGGATAATTGAATCTACGACTTTTAGTCGATTTCCTTACAATGTGAAGCACTGTGTTTGCGTTGCTAAGAATTTCGAAATTCGAAACACCTTTTCAAGCTACAAAACTGATTTTTTTAACTTATCACATTTCGCGTATTGTAGAGAAAATATTTAATTCTTAAAATTTTCTATATACTATACATATGTGTATGTGTACATATGTACATATGTGTTTGAAGGGAATATGAAATTTTCTCACATTTGATCTTTCCGTTATACATATCTACCAGTAAAACGGTGATTTGATATTTACAAGCTTTCATAATAATAATTTAATTTCATTCTTGTTTTCGGAGTTTTTTCTTTAGATATTAGGCCACTTTTGTGGATGACAATACACATCACTCCTTGTTTCGAACTTGAACATAATTTTAAATGTTTTACAAATTTCTAGGATTTGACAATAGCTTATTAAAAACCAACATATTTCCATTTTCATCATTGTTTTTGAAATAAATGATTTCATGTGCATACCCACATGTTTTGTTTTGCAGCGAATTCCATACTTCCCCCAAAATCTCTTCACAGGGTTGACCTGTTTAAATTGCGAATCGCTTTTATTCAGGCAAAATAATAACTAGATGTCGAGGGCGATCTCTATAAAAAGAGTCAATTGATCAAATCAAATGATCTTATCATTTATCTAATGGCTCAATGAGTTTTTTCTCATTCCCAAACACATGTCCGTTATCGCTACAAATATGACCAAATTTTGTTCGTGTACGTTAAAAAATGACAATTTATTGCCAAAGTGCTGGTAAATTTCCCCGAGTTGTTAGGAAAAAAATTTGTTGACGTTCCTCGTTCTTCTACTTTTCGCTATTTTTTGCAGTACTTCATTCTCACTTTTTAAAATAATAAAACCAGTATGGGTATTTATGTTTTGTACTATATTTATAGTAAAAGGAATATATTCTAGTCGTGAACACAAATTTCCCAAAAAAGAAAGATAGTATTTATATTTCAACTTTCTGCAGTTTCCAGTTGTACGGTCCTTACTGCAAATCAAATCATCATCAATCATCATTTTGTGCCATACATGTTCTTTTACTTTGATAAGGTTTTTGACAGCATTTAACACATTTCGTAGCAAAATTAGTGTAGAAAAGAGAACTCGTTCAAGAGAAAAGAACTCGAACAGATCTATTGGTACCACTGGAAATCTGCTTATTTGACAATTTGGTTCCACGTTGAAAAGAAAATGGGGAAAAGTGGTAATTGAAATGTTTTTAATAGAGAATGTTGAATTTAAAAACATTTTTTTCATTAAATAAATTCCTAAATCGTTTGTGGATGTAGAATATAGTGATATTTAAAGACCGTGAATATTTGGAAAAGTGGTTTTAAAGTTTATAAGTTTCGTATAGAAACATGGATTTCTCCTTCATGAAACAGAGTGACGAAGACTTCGGTCTCAGGGATGACCTATTTGAAAGCCGATTGTCTAAATGCTCCCCAGAGGTTATGGTATGAATGTATTAAGACCTGAATCAACCTAGTTTACCATTTATTGAGTGATGACGCACGCAATGTATTTAAATTTGGCTATGTGTATGCAAATATTAACACAATCATATTTTTTCTAATTAGAATAAACATCCTTTTATCATTTTGATTCACTTGTGTACTATTGTATCAGTAGAGTCGTAGTATACCCAATTTGTTCAATAATAACCTACTTAGGACAGTATGTACATATGCATGTATGCTATTGCGATAGAAAGATGGAATGCGTACGTGGCGCTCTCCCAACACAAGTGTAATTTGAAGTTCTTGAAAAACATGATTCATATTAAGTAGGTATTTAAGTCAGAAATTATTTTACCGCTTGACTCTGTCATAAACAATTTCACAAAATTTCCGCATAAAGAACTTCTACGCAATTACAAAATAAAAATGTGTTGAAGAAAATGTAAACCTTACCGACAGCTACCATAATAATACTCCTGTGGTTTTTCTAACAGCCTGTCACGACATACTAGGTTTAAAGCATTCCTTTAATTTGGTACTAATAACTGAATTGAAGAGCATCTCTCAGACATGCACTACTTATAGCTCTGCCCAAAGGTGTTCCATTTGGTTTATTTCAGGTGAAGTCTTTGCGATATATGTAAGTGCAATTGTACACTTACGGGATTGAAGAGCACGTCATACAGTTTCAACTGAAAAACCTTTGTGTGTTATATTGCAAATTTCTGACAGAAATATTAGTTTCTCCGTCATCCTATCATTTACAAGAAAATGTTTCTCGAAAGTAATGCTAAAAATATTATAACACCTAATAATGGTAAATTTATAGGAGAAACTATTGCAGAGATAGATGCATGCTAAAACTGCCTTTTGCGTCGATTACTTAAGTACAATACATAGCCCATACAAGAAATACATCACCTAGCACAATGTCACTGATTCAATCCAACTTTCAAATAATTAAAATTATATGACTCCAGGACATATAGGATTCTCGGGATATGAACATTTTGATTCTAACACACAATAAGCCTTATTTTAATTAAAATTCGAAATCGAAATACCTTTTAAGATGACACGAGGCAAACGTTGGTGAAGTGACTTATAAGTATGTTTACAAACGCCAGGAATCGGTACTACTTTTCGAGTATAATTGGGATATAGTATGTATATACTATATTTAACAAAATGCACATTTTCAACAAAAATAAACACCAACCGTTATACTACTTTCTTTAAAAGTCACCAACTCTGTTTTTTTTTACTTGTCGATTAATGGTTAGCAACTTCAACAACAAATGCTCCTCAAATGTTCATTCTCTATGGTCTTCATATTTGGCGGTGAAGAGGTTTTTTGTAATGCTTCTATTACTAGACGATGTGCGTCATCTATTCCCAAATATCTACTTGGAGCCTATTCGCTTTTGCCGATATTATAAAACCCACTGGGGATTATTAGCACCCTGTGACCATTTGAGGCCTTCAAGAAATAATATAACAACTCGAGAGGTGGTTTCCCGTTGCCTTCCTGTCTTATTTTTTAATTTTTTATAGTTTGTGTTCTTAAGTCGTGGTGTCTGAGATCGTTTCCCGACGATATTGTATCCCTGTCTTTTACAAATTGATCTCTTATGACACTCAAGGGCTGTTTCCCATCATCCTCGTCATACTTATTTCTTGGGTCCATCAATGATTTCGTATGTATTATGCGAATGCACTTAAGTTTTCTTTCTACATAATCCGCACACACATTTATGAAAAATGATCAACAAATAATTACATATTTTATATACTTTTCCCATGGCGCTCTTCGTAAATCGTACACAGAAGAAGACTGGACGAAGCTGACTCAATCAGTTGAAAATAACCGATTTCTATTAGATGGTCGATTATGGAAAATGGAAGGGACATCAGCTATCACTGAGGCTGGTTAACGAACTTCCATGCTTCTAGGGGTGCACATTTTTCAAGCTAGTTGTTATATGCGAGAGAATAGAGAATCGCATGACTGAATCGCCTAGAGTTCAGTGTGGAACATGGACTTTGACTTTGACCAAGCGAGGAACTCTAAATATAACGGCAAGAAAGTCCCCTTTAAGGCTCACAAATCAAAACTTTTCTTTTCAAAAAATGAGCTTTCTAATCCAAATTGAAATGCAGTTTTTTTTTAACAATATATATCATATATTAAACTTTAAAAATAAATTAAAAATATTTGTTCTACTCACTTCGTTTGTTAAAAATTATTATTAGTTCTCTAATGAAGTTGACTGACTAATGACTAGAATGTTATTTCTAATCAATTCAGTCCTGTCTACTGGACAGCAATATGTCAGTCCTTATACACAATTTTCCGTCACACCAGGGAAATCAACCAAATTTTTTATTTCTGTCGCCATTTTCATAAATTCGCACATTTTTCTCATTACACAAGAAGGACGTTTAAGAAAGGATGTATGTGTGTTGGTCACTAATCCAATTCGGATCAGTTGCTATTAATTTAAATTAGTCTAGTGGAAACTTTTCTCCATTAGTTAGTAGGTTTAGCGCACTAAACCAAGAGTTTAAATAATTAAATTCTATAAATGTGTTTAGATGAAAAGCACAAATGTGTTTAAATAAAATTTTTTTCGTTATTTTGACGAAATTTCAAAAGGTTTTCATAGACAATTAGCACTCAACTTGAAAGAGGCGTTCAGTCCGGGAATCGAACGTGGTACTTTGGGTGTGTGAGTCGACGCACTTACTCACCATCTCACTATGCAACAACGACCAATTGTGTTGGATGCCAACTTGTAACTTGTAATTAGCCTCGTGGTAAAGATCAGGATACATTGCATTTATTCGTTCAATACATGTAGATTGGTTTTTTACAACTCATTTATCGATCGTTCATAACTTATGTATTGCCATCTTCATTATGTAGATTGTGTGTCTTTCCAAAAGTGTGTGTTGTGAGCACAACAAGTTTTGACAAGCACAAATAAACAAACATGTTTATTGTTTCGTTTATAGTTCAGTGACCTACTCCGTTGTGAGTATATGATCGTCTGAAAGATTGATTGAGACGTGAAAGAAAATTAAGGGTTGCAGGTACTATTTTCCAGGACATTTTGGTTCTACAATAATCTTTTTGGCCCTTCGCAGGCTCTCCAATATAAAATGCATTACAATTGAAATGTTTTTCAACAGCTTTATGTATGTTTTATATAAGAACATTTTTTCTTAGACGAATTATTTTATTAGCAAAATAGAGAAAAAAAACTTAAAAACTTTACCTTTTTACTACAAAAAAAACGTATATCTAAAGCTACAGCTAAAATTAAAACTAAGAACTAGAACTAAAACGCACGTACGCACATGTGCATGTATACTATTATATAATATGCCGACTGCCGCCCGTTGGTTTCCCTACCCAGTGTTTAGAGGGTTCGACGAGGGAGTTTTATTCGCTCTGTAGCCACCAGAACAATTTATGCTGCTTCGCAACATCCAGCACATTCCATCTCGATACCGCTGTACTGAAGCGGAGGAAATTGTCCTCAACTCGTCGTGCAACGGTACTGTCGTAGTTGAGTCGCTTATCCACAGCAGAAGGAGCGAAATGAAAGATAAGCGGTACCGCTTTCTTGTCTTGTAACAAACCTAGCCTTTTCAAATACGCAAATGCTTCTGGGATAGTAACCCCCAGAAATAAGATTGTTATCGGAGTCCATTGCTCTAGCAGTGTGCAAGATCAGCTTCAGGATGAAATTATCCACTCTGATCATTTTCGCCCTATTGTATAAGACTTAATTGTAGTAGAATTTCTTGTACTCGGACCAAGGAGTTCGGTAAAGTCAAAGACAGGCCCGAAGGCATACCCTCTTGAACAACCGCATTCCTTCCACCAGACTAGCTCCCACATTGTATATCGAAGTGACAATACACTGGAGGATGGTTGATATCCTAACTAGATAACAAGACAACTTTTAAATAGTTATCTACAATAAAGATCTTCTGAATAGCTAAGCATGAAAACACTACACGTTCGAATGTGTTTCGAATGTGTGCTTCTGTCCATCACAAACGCCAGTACATATATACATTGTTAGCGTTCTTGGGACTGCAATATCAATGGTGCCTTAATAATAAAATTTTGTTTTAATGATTTTGTGAAACTCATAAAGACTTGATTATATCATTCTCCAAATGCACACATATGAGACTAACGTTGTCGGATTTACGCTTGCTCCGAATTATCATCAAACGTTTGTTTATATGTACATTTCAAGCTTAAAGCTTCTTGCGCAAGGGCGCTAACCTAATTTCTCGTCGAAGTCACCGTAAAAGTGTCACAATTTTGTGTTGCTTATCATAGAACAAACCGATGTTGATGAGAAAAATCATTTCGAATGGCTTCGATTTATAATTTTTTTTCATGACATCATAGGTCTATGTATGTGTGTATATCGAAATTAAGCCATTGTATTTATGTCTTACGTATGTCATTGCTTTAAGCATAAAAAAATATAAGTTAAATTAAATACATATGTGCACATTTCACAAAAGCATGAAATTATTTTAATTGCGTTTAACATCAGTAAAATAATATCCAGCCATAAACATCATATTGTGTACATTATACATAAACATCATATTCTTTGTATTTATTTCAGAGTGAAAATTGGTCATCTAATACAGATATGTTGGATCCAATATTCTCCATGGATTTCCTTAACAATTTTGATGTCCAGCAAACAAGTTTCGACAGTTTTAACGATATAAGCAATCGTATGAAAATAGAGGTGGATGATTATGAAATTACTCTACCGTCATTACCTGAAGAAATATTACCTGAAAAAGATAATGGTATATCAAGCAATTCGTCTGATAGTGGCCTTTCGTCAGACAACCTGGAAGTGTAAGTCTTTAATTATAATTTCTTTGTTTTGCTTTTATTTGATACTCAATTATTGTTTATAGCGACATGAGTCCGCATTATGAACCATCATTGAGTCCATCTCCACATACCCCTTCAATGAACCATGATGGCATAAAACCTTCAACCCCCACAGAGAATAAGTTTTCGGGTTGCCATGAACCTTCGCCGAAAATGTTTGTTACAGAAAAAACCCCTAAAGTCATAGTGCAAAAGGTGCCACAGGTGATGTTATTGTCCAATAAAGTGCAGACAAATCCGAATACTATTCAAACACCTAAACAAAAATCTCCGCTCCAAGAACATCACCAAAAAACTTTCCTACAACAGTCTAAGGCGAATGGCGGTCGTAATGGTGAAATCAAAATTGTAAAATTAGCACCACAAATGTTTACGAATGCTAACACTAAACCTGTAACTATTCATGTGAAGAATTCAAATACCGGTGCAAAAATTCAAGCAAAGCCTGGAACCTTCTTCTTGAATAAATCTAAGATAACTGAGAGTAAGTGTTAAATTGGATATGGAATACAAATAATTCATCATTTTCACTTTTTGTTTCAGTGAGAAAAATTATCCGTGTACAGAATTCAAATCCAAGATCAGTTCTTATACCAGTTTCATTACATGATGTTAAAAAGTTAAAAGCATTTAAAATAATTAATCCAGCGAACATAAATTCGCTTAACCAAAAAGTGAATGATATAAATGAAGTTAATAATAATGTGCAGAGATGTGAAAAGCAGGAAATGCTCGCTTCTAAAATATCAGCAAAAGGTAATACAAACAAATGTTTATGGCAACTATTTATTTTTTTTTACCAATTATTAATTATTAATAACTTCTATTATTACTTCCATACTTTAGATTTTAAAGATTTGCAAACCACATTGTTCCTTTAAATTATGAATTGTTAATGTTATCTTTAAGCAGCTGTTAAAAGTTAACTTCATATGCAATCGTTAGAAAAAAGGATTTTATATATTTAGAAAGGAGTTGTTAGGTCTATATGCAGTTGTTAAAAAATATAATAAAAAATAATGTTCATTCGCCGTAATTTGGGTTTGAATGGCAGAAGAAGATGATTTTTAATTAAGAAAGAAGTTTAGTACTTGTCTACATTAAAAAATGAAAAAAAAAACTGCAGTTAAGGGAAATAATAGTGCAATTGTTTAGCGTCTTTTTACTTTTCAGAGATTTTTTTATACTTTTCACAGTTGTTGAAAACGTTCAGAAAATACTTACTGCCCAGAAAAAGTTTCTGAAAACCTACTTTACGGTTGGCACAAAGCCATGGTGCTCCCCCACACGTAACGAAAGTACGTACGACACGAGTGGCTGCTGATAGTATTTTTTGAATATAAGCAGTCCTTTTTCATTCAAATTCCTATGCTGGTAGTTGAATGTAATGAGGTAGTGGTTGGTAGTGGCTGTGGTTGAGGCAAAGCTTGCTCAGCAGCTACTCGGTTTGTGCATATTATTCGTCTATCACGTGCAGAGGGACTTAATTATTATTATTTAATTTGAAATCGATAAATTATTATATTTTAGTTTAAAGGCAAATTTCAGGCTTAAAATTCTTACAAACTGTGAAATTAACCTACGAACTATGAAACTAGGCGATTAATTATTTTAGTGCTGTTCGGAAGCACTTAAACTAAACGCATTTCCGGCAAAGTACATCTCGATTTCATTAGAATCTTTTTGGGTTTGTATGTGGAGCATGATTGCAAATAGCAGTATATAAGTACTTTAGGCCTTTTATGCCCTAAGAATTTTCATTTGGTCTCGAAAAGCAAGTGCTACTTGGGACAAAGGTTAACTTTTTCCGAAAGTCTTTAGACATACTTATATATTTAAATATCAGGATCTAAATTGTTCGCATATTTTAACGTTAATGCCTCGAGTGTAATATTTTCTTTGTTCGTAGAAAAAGAAGAATAGAATATTTGAAATGGACGTATTATAGTAAACGCTAACTTGAACAGCCAAGCCGGTATACAAAAATCGATTTAAGATTTCAATTGTTTGTACAGAATAAACGAAGTACTTTTGTTAATTTTAAATTAACTAAATTTAAATAACAAAGAAAATGTACATTCATATATATTTCTAATTGAAATAAACTACAACATACTTATACATAAAAAACTATGAAACTGATACATCCTTATTATACATATGAACTAAATTCCCTATTAATTTTATTGGAATGAAGCAAATAGTTAAATAATAGTCAATCCGGAAGTTACTCTAAGAAATTTTGTTGGTTTTACACGGTTTTCTTTGTTCTCATGTAATCAAAACACAATCAGGTTTGTGTCAGATTTGCGCGTAGTTTTTTTCTTTTTTTATGCAATAGTAGTAAGAAGGAAGTAAGAAGAACTTTTTCAATTTTTAGCGTCTTAAGACTTTGATTGATTTTGGCTTAAACATTCAATTTACCTCCGAATGTACAATTGCTTTTAAGTCACTTGTAAGGAAAATACAGTTTCTCGACTTAATATAATTCATTAATAAACTAATGATACATGTTTTAACGCTTGAAATGTTGTCTTTTTTCAGCGAGAGAAGAACATTTTATTGATCAGTCATCCGATTCAGAAAGTATAATAATAGAGGACGGTTATGACAATGAGGATTATGTGCACGATCCCGATGTCCCATACCCTAAGCTCATATTAACAGCTGAAGAGAAGCGACTTCTAAACAAGGAAGGAATAACACTACCATCCCACTACCCTTTAACAAAACATGAAGAACGCGAACTTAAAAGAATACGTCGAAAAATTCGTAATAAAATATCGGCTCAAGATTCGCGTAAACGAAAAAAAGAGTACGTCGATGGTCTCGAAGAAAGAGTAAAGCAATGTACTGAAGAAAATCAAACTCTAATGAAAAGAATAAAACAACTTCAGAATCAAAATCAAAACTTAATGTCACAAATGAAAAAGTTGCAGTCTCTTTTGACAAAGGGAACAAACAAAACAACGCAGCCAACGACTTGTTTAATGGTTTTACTACTAAGTCTAGCTCTTGTTGCAGCCCCCAATTTAAAATTAGGGCAAAGTGTAAAAGAAGGAGATCTCGAAGAAGCTGTTCAAGACACAATTTTACAAAATCGTAGAAGTCTTTTGTTTAATAATAAAGAACAAAACATGGACATTGCCGATGAGGACATCAACATGAGCGACGTCACTCCTGCCCCTGAGTTCAATACTGAACGTGATGGTCGTTCTATAGTAAAACTAGTTGATACAAAATACACATCTACCGCTAGTTGTAGAAATGTTAAACTAAACTATCCAGAATTCATTGATGATATAGATGAAGAAAATTGGTATCTATTAAGTGGCAAAGCCAAAATTTCTGACGAAGATATCTTAGGAGATAATCGTAGAAACCTTCAAACAAGTGGCTTTAATATAGAAAAGAAACCGAATGAGCTTTCGGAACATCATTATGGACAGAATACGTGGCTGGACAAGGATGTCCTTGAAATGGTGTCTCCAGCCATGAACGGTCTCTATGCCCTTAATATGGATCAAATTGGATCCGGTAGTTTTCTCAACTTACCAGACACTACAGTTATTGATGTGAACGCCAAGCAAATGTACTCTAGTGACAATGGCTTCAAGCTAAATTCATCTGAAATGAGACAAGTTAATAAGTATTAAATAAAAAATTTGTTTAAATTGTTTAAAATTATATGTACACGCCCTTCAATTTAATTATATAATATAATTTGTCTGTATTTACTCAAGTGTAGTTATTCAACAAGTAAATGTGAACTTTCGAAAACATATTTTATAGGTATATTCAACATTCAATTTACCGGAATGTTTCAATGCATGCACACTTCGTCAAAAAAGGAATTATTGCCTGTTATGTGTTTATTGATCCGCAGTTTAACAAATTAAGACAAATTTTATATTCTGTTTGTATATTGAGAATTGTAAATAAATATGATTTCACAAGGCAACATACAATACGTGTTGTTGACTTAAAACTTATGGTAAGATTGGATATTCTGTTATTGAAATCAAATATCTTCATAAATAAATTTTAACAAAACATAAAATCTGTGCACGTTTTTCTAGAGTTGTTGTTGCAAAGGCGCTACTCTTTTTGTATTATTTTTCCAGTGCTTCCAAAATAAATGCATTTATTTCGAACGACCGAAGAGAATATTTCCTTATGTCCCTGATGCCAATCATATACACGTATTGACTGTTCAGAATAAGAAAAGAATAGAAACATATTATATTTGGTGACCTTAACATTTTACAGATATTTCTATTTTAATATAAACTATGAAAAGGACAAGTCGCTTAAGCCAATGTATAGTTCTATCATTTTGAAGTGCGGGGATGAAAAAGTGTGCAAATAAGGTGAAATACTGAGTGTAACACAGATACGGTAGTTCTAAAAAAAATAATTGTGGTTTAAAATAATTCATCCAAACAAATCCTCACGGACACGGAAGAGTCAGATTCTTATAACTAAGTCTAACAGTCTTATTGATTTTTTTTTGCATGAGGCAGGTTCATTTTCATCAAAATTATGTATTAACAAAAGCAACAAGTTTGATTTTGGTTTTTATTGCGCTAGCACGAACAGTTTCCTTCGATTTTAAGTCTTATATTTTGAATATTGCATGCTTACTATGATCATGTAATAGGATACTTAGTTTCAGAGCAAAGTTTTGTCTATTGGGGCACTCAATCGATCTTCATTTCGCCTTTTGATGTAATGTGATATGGATTTGTACGCCTCCTTATCGTTTGCTTAAATTTGAACATAATAAAATTGAGATTTTTATTGAGGAAGTCCACTTTGTTCCCTTAAATAATGAAGTCGAGTCCAAAATAAGGCGGGGATGGTTTATTGATGATTTTCAGTGATGACCTGTGGATGGAGGGAACATCTTGGTTAGTGTAGAACCCACCTGAGATTCGAATTACGCTTCCATATAGCATTTGGGCATTTGATTTTGTTTTGTACGCAGTTCTACATCCCAGGAGTATTGTTTTCAATATCTTCGTCCATCTGCTGTTTGGGTGTCACATTATCACCATCATTACGTTGGATAGTTGTTAATGCATTTAGCAATGCAGACTCAAACTGGAAGTGCCTTAGTTTCGATGCCTTATCTGTCTTCTGCTGGAAGGCTTATGGTCAATTTGAATGACTATTTGTCTGCCATCCAGCAGATTCTAAAAAGTTAAACGGCCAAATATATCGTAAGAAGTTCTCTGTCGTATGTACAATAACGCGTGAACTTGCAGGAGAGAAGTGCGACTGGTTGAAGCTGTTTATCTTTTAGTTGCTCCAATTTGGCGCCGGCTGCATATCGGTAGCATCAGTTGTCTGAACGAATGGTACGTTGGAGTCCATGTGACAGAGCATATTTGCTTTGTTGATGCCCTCATTACATTGTTCAAGTGCGTTTGCCGCCGATTGCTCTTCTTGGAGTTTTAGAGAAACTGAAATTGAGTGGTGCTTGGATGTGAGCGTACTTTTGGATGTATCGCCGGTAATAATTAACCATCAAGAAAACGATGCAGTTCACAAACTGTTCTCGGTTTCGGATACTTCAGGATGGCTTAAATTCGGATATGTTGTGGCTTGCAGTTTGAACCATTTGTAGTGTGCCCAAGGAATGTGACTTCTCGCTTGCCGAAAGTGAACTTTACGATGTTAATCGTTAAGCCATTTTCTTTTAGCTGCAGATGGACAGTACGTACATGTCGTCAGCGGAGTTATTCTGTTTCTGAAAATATAAGAACATCATCTTTATAACAGAATATGAACTTTAACCTGAAAAGAACTCTGCTCAGTTGTCCCTGAAGAATCTGAGGTTCTTAGATTTTAGAAGATTAGCCATTTTTACAGAACAATACCTCTAATTGTATATGATTATTTTATTGATAAAGTTTAATTTAAAAGCGGAGATGAAATTAAAGATCTCGGTGTAATTTTTAACCCTAAGTTGGATTTTTCATTTCACTATGATTACACGATATGAAGTCTAACACAATGTTAGCATTTTTCAAAAGAAAGGATCTTTGGGATATATGTATCTAGTCTAAAGTGTATACATTGTTCGTTAGTTAGACCTTACTTGAAATATTCATCCATCATTTGGAATTCGCCCTTTGATACTCAAGAACTCAGACTTGAAAGAGTTTAAAGAAATTTTACGAGATACATATGCTTTTCGAACATTATTTTTATATGAAGAACT